>CAUJNA010000302.1:658740-933740 GCA_963377175.1 Effrenium voratum | reverse complement strand
ACGAGGTTTTGCAGAAGGGACTCATTTCCACATGAACCTGGAGATTCATTCTCCATGAATTTCCTGGTAGTTCTCGTCTTTAACTTGCTTTTCCTAAAAATCGTTGTGTTTTTAGTGAAGTCACCTAAAACTACTAAAACTCCTATATGTGCGTGAGATTGCAGAATTGATTCTTTGTTCCGTTTTCCCCGCCCGGAATTACCCGCAAAACGCCCGCAAAAAGCCCGCAAACACCCGAAAAACCCCGCAAACGCCCGCAAATCGGAAAAATATGTTTTTTTGGGTTCAGGGGTCGCACAAAACACCTAGAAAGCATTTAGAACGTCCAACACGCCCAAAACTACCAGGAAACCAAAACGCCTAGGAAAAGGCCGGAGAATGAATCTTCAGGAAGGTCCGTGTTTTTTAAAGGGGGGGAAAGGGAAGGGAAGGGGGGGGTTACCCCTCTTTTTTGGCTTTTAAAGGGAAACCAAGAGGATCATCCTCATTTTGGTGGGTCCAAGCTTAAATCAGACGAGCCACCCATGTCCCTTGGAGGAACGGATGACATACTTTGACCGTAGCTCATGTGGCAGTAGGGATCATTGCTGTATTCATTGCACATGCATACCTGGAGTCTCCATGACCCTTCAAAAAGCGGTCCATAGCCCGATATGGGCAATGACAAGCCATGTTTAAGGCTCAGATTCGGAGACTCCAGGGCAGTTCCGATTTCAAAGCCCCAAGACGTCGAAGTCAGCCCAGGAGCAATCTGATTGCCACGTGGAGCCTGCCGGAGTTTGAGGCTCGCCTTGAGGCGGGGATCATATGGGGAGAGGCGATGAATGGTGGGGTGTGTTTTTTTGCGCCCAAAATGGCAGTATTCCTTTTGGTTTTGTTTTAAAACCACCAACAAAAAGGGTAATTATCTTAAACAAGGAAACACCCAGTTCAGGTGTGGCTCCTCATTTGAGCTTGATGAATTGTGATGACTCGTGGAACTTCTTGTGTCCACTGGCATGCTGTTGAGCGGGTGTTCAGCCTTTTGCTTAACCATTTTTGTTTGTTTGGGCTTTGCCTCACTTCCAGATGTGGAGCCTCCTACTGAGGTTGCCTTGTCAGGCCAACCAGGAATCAAAGGTCGCCTAGTTCAGACTATGCCAATGCCCCATCCGAAAAGAGGTGGTGGTTGTGTTTCTCCCATGGAGACCTTCTTTCTTTCCTGGCCTTGCCGTTTCAATTTTGGAGAGATCTAGGCTATTTGGGTGTGGCTCAAAATTAACCAGGAGGGGTTACGCGGGTTTGGTCCATGTTTCCTTCCACTTACCAGGGCAACCCATTTTGGTACCGGTTTTTTGAGCCACGACCATTTAAAGCAAGTCTTGGTGAATGTCAATCTCCAACAAAGTGACAGAATGATCCGACTTGGCTTCTTGGAGGCTTTCAACAGATGGGTGTGTCGTTTTTGAGGGTACCCTTGTTTGGGTGTTTTTAAAGGACGACCGCAAGGAAAGCCATCATTTTGCGGGAATCCCTAAAAGGCACACAGAGATGGGGTCACACCACTTTCCAAAGGTCTCTCCATGACTCAGGGCCTTTTGCCGTAGGCGATGCGCGACATCTACGACGAGGCCGCCAGACATGGTTGCGTCTGTTCTTTTCTTTTTGGGCGGGGAGTATGCTTGTTGGTGTCCTTCTAAAGGGAAATCAAAAGGATCCCCTCCCTTTTGGTTGGGATGGCTTGACAAATTGTTGAATGATTTAAGGCCCCTGTTTTTGGATGACTTTAGGTTGCGATTGGTTGGACATCGAAGGTGTTTCGGATGGTTCTGGCTAAATATCTATCCATTTCGGCAACGGGTTGGGTTTTTGGGCTTGGTGTTGCCGGCGGCTTTCGGGGTTGGCGGATAGGTGCGGCTGAGGGACCTCCCCTGGGGCCAGCCTGGGGATGTGGACCTCTGGCAGGCGGCCGCACTTTGCAACTTGCGACTTGTCGTTGCTCTCCCTTTACTTGAGCAGGGCTCCTTAAAAGATACATTTTGCCCATTTGAAACATGGCTTTTTCCACCAAATTAAAGGGAAGCCACCATTTACAGGGCAATGTTCAAGTGTATGATGCAAGGATCCCTGTTGAGTGGTGACCCAACAAGTGTGCACTTTTTGGCTGGTCACTGGCCAAGCGAGTTGAATACAACCAATTCGGCTGGTGCTTGTCTTTTTGTTTGGTTTCCCTTCAAATACTCTGCGCAGTGGTGCCACTTCTTTTCAACTGTTCGTGGTAAGGGGAACCCCACTTTCAACTCCACCATCCAAAAGGGGTGCCCTGATTTTCCCATGGCCACTGGGCAACGGCTCAAAATACTTGAGAAGCTTCCACTTGGCTTGTCCTCCAAGATGGTGCAACGGCTTTCCTTTTGGGCTTCCCTTTTATCTAGCAGTACCTTCCAATTCCATTCTGAACCCAGGGATCCTTCTTTCTAGAAAACCTCCGGAAACCCAGAGAAAATAGCTTGTTTTTCAAAAGAACGATGGTTGGAAAGAATGGGAAATCAACCCCTACATTTTAAACTCTCAACAAAAAGATCCCCCAAAAGGTTTGTGGCATACTAAACCTCACTTACCAAAGCAAATCGCCCGGATCTGACCTTTGGTTTTCCAAAGTTTTGGGTGGCCATTTTGAGACAACTCCACATTTACCTTGTGGGAAGTTTGCAAGGAGCTACCCAGTGACCTTGCCGACAAAGTGGCCTTCAGGTTTGGTGCATGGGGATATTGAGCTCGATCGGCCCACATGGGAAGACCGAAACTGAAAGCCACCGATCTGCAGCACACAAAGTGTCCCAGGAAATCCGGAACCCAGATGTGGCAACTTGTGGGGTAGGGTTTCAACAAGAGCACGGGCCTCATGATTATTTGGTTTACAGGTTGCTCAATGTGTTGAACAATCAACCTGTATCATATCAGGAATCAAATTTTCAGGACCTTCGCCGGGGTTGGTGGGATTCTGCGAAACGCTGTTTGCTGGTTGCGCTCTGAAGGGCTTTAGATGAGTTAAGAATGCCTAAATATGGAGCACGTCTTGGGAGAAGAGCAAACAGGATCTGACCAGTTGGCGGCCTAAAGACAAATCACGCGGGAGAAACCAACCTTCCCGAGTTGACGAAGATGCACGTTCCCTTGACACATATTCGAACTCATGTTGAATTAGCGGCCCATGCCAGAGTCAAACTAAAGCTTCAAGTGCTGCTGAGTATGTGCCAACATTGCGCCCCGGCATGCAACTGGGAGACTAACATGCTCTGTATGATTTGGTCTTCCCACCTGGGGCATTGGTTCTCGGGCGAGTTGCAGGAGGGTGTCATCGCATCGGCTCTTCTAGATGACACCGGCTTACCAGATCGGTCGCTGCTTGACAGCCACCAAATTAAAACGCGGTTCCATTTCGACTTGATGGTTGTGCATCCAACCTTGAAATTACCGTGCCTATCACAACCAGCTTAATTAATAAAGTGATCTTACATAATTTGCACTCTACATGGGGCTCGTTTGCCTGTAGAGTCAAATGGCTGCACAAGTTGGTTAAGTTTTTCCGCTGGAAGCCATTGGAACAGTCCGAGCGAGGCGCACAGCAATATCGTCGCTGTCTCTGATGGCAGCCCACGTACCCGCACATCGCGCACAGGCGGGGCAGAGCTGCGGGGTGGTTCTCAAAACGGGCGGGTGTGGCTTAAAATCGGCCAGGGGACCACAGGTTTGAGTCTACTTGTCCATGTACCAGAAATTCCATTTCGGCTCGATTCCTGTTTTTGAGCCACGCACAGGTAATGTTGACCTCATATTCATCAACCCCAGTTTATTCATAGAGGGGTGTCGAACTGGGTTTAGTGGGGAATCTGACCACTAAATTTCGGAGGGGTCAAAAACCACCCCGCATTTTCATAAACTGGTTGGTTAAGTCATACGGGGTCAACATGACCCGTACCAGGTACCCCGACACAAGGGTCCTCCCAAAAGACAACCCACCCATTTGTTCGAACGCATTCAACGCGTCGGGGTCTCAGGCAGCCCCAGCCGCTTCACACCACGGGCGCTGGCCCGAGTCGCGAGTTGCATCAGCACCAGGTGAACCCACCCCGCAGAGTGGTATCTTTGCTGCCCCGAATCAATGCATGTGGAAAATGGCCGGGGGGATGGGGGCGAGGGTTTAAGTTGTCATATGTTTTACTGCTGATTGCGGAACCTCCTGCAAATAGAAGATCTGACAAAAGAGATCGGAGAAGGGGAGTATCCTTTGAGTACTTGGATTACAAGCCCCTTGGAAGAAATGCCCAAGCTACCCTACCATAGAAGATACTCAAACAGCACAAAGGAGAGTAAAACCAGCTTTCCGCATGAGGCTTCCATTGGGGGCATCTCGAATAAATTAAATGAGGGTGTTGGTTTTAGTACTGGGACCCCAGAACTCAATTGGCCCTGCTGCTAAGAGCAACAGGCCATATGAAAGAGTGTACCATTCGGCACACATCATGTTCAGTGTTGTAGATTGTCCGCTTAGAAAATTGAAGCACTGGTTTGGTTGATCTCGCTAAAAGCAGGTCAAACGTTTCCTTGTTGGAGGCATGTTCGGTTGGCAGCAAGTCTACGTGTGTATGTACACATGTTGCATGTGCAATATCCCTTATTCAAAAAAACATGCCCCGGAGACGTATACCGTGCTTGCTTGAGGCCAGCATTGACCGGCAAAGCTACGCGCCTTGGCGAGAGTTCACTTGGAGCGCTTTCGCTGAAGCAAAGGCATCCTTTGATCAGTTGGGTCACATGTCACAACTTCCATATTTGGGGCTTTGGTAACTTGCTGACTTGCTGAAGGTACTTTCTGAAGTATGGATTGAAGAAGTTGGGTTTGATTCAACATAGGGGAACCCCAAAAAGGGGTAATAGTCCTTTAGCCACCCCCGCAAGGGGGTACTCACTCCCTGAGTCCCTGAGCTTACAAACTCTTTGGAAAGACAATTTTAGTGGCAAATAACCGGCTTGGGCCAATCCACCCAATCGGAAGTGAGGGTACCTTCAAAACTAGACACACCCAAATGGCTGCGGCTCAAAAAAATGCAGCAAAAGTTTCGGGGCTTGGTAAATGGAAAAGACTAACACCTGTGTTAGGCTAGCTGTTTCGTTTTGAGCCCCACACACAAAAAAACGTTTGATACCCCCCCCTTTCCCCCTGTGCTTCGTGCTTCCAAGCAGCGGCTGGTTCCTGTTCGCCAGGCCGCGCCTCCGGAGCCATCCTTCGGGCGGGGCAGCTGGGAAAAACCGAGTGGTGTCCAAGGGAACACGGATCAACACGGTATCGTGTATATATATATACATATATGTGTATTGCACCGTGATCATAGATTGAATATTTATTGTGTATGTATTTTGCACCCTTACTGTATTGATATATTGTTTGCAATGCATACACGGGCACATGGGTATGTGTACGACTCAAGCTGGCATTTGGTTGTCTACCACGGCATCCAATGCCGGATGTGAAGCAACACCCCGTTTTCGCCCGTCAAAGTGTTCATGTTTGACAGCGATTTAGACCTCCAGGCCTCGGGTGTCCAAGATCAACCAAAGTGGATTTGAAGGGTGCTGCGCCGCAAAGTTCCCCCTCTACATTGGGCGCCCCATCAATCCAATGGCTGAAATTTATGGTGGGTTCCCCACAAACACGGGACCTTGACGAAAAAGTGGAACGAGGCCATGCAGCACATCGAGCCTACACCAGAGCAGGGCACTCAGGTTGCCTTTCTCGGCCGTCTTGTGGGAGGGAAGTGATCGGAAGCCAATTGGTGGTTTTGACTGGTGGAAAACTAGAGGTAGGGGAAACTCCAGAACACCTCCATCCAAACCTCCCGCTTTTGAAGGGAAGCGGAAGTTACAACTAGCAGTTGGTTGGTGCATCTTCAGGGCAACCTTTTGGGCGGCAACGACCGTTGGACAGTTCAATGCGTGTAGTGTTTGTAGCCCGAATCAGCTGGTTCAGAATACAGGATCATCAAAAACATAGCTTGAGAGAGAGGGAGAGAGAGAGAGAGAGAGCTGCAAGCAACAGAGAGTGTTCAACAGTGTCGAAGTTCAGAACCATCTCATGTTGTGTGTTGTTGGTTTTTTGGTCAGACTGCAGACCTGGGCAGGCATGTCTAAAGCTGGATCTCGGAAATTCCATTCAGTCAAGCCCACTAAAAGCGAGCTGCCGCTTCTGGTCAGTGGAACTCCCAGTTTGTCAGGCGTAACGTTTTACGTGTCCCTTGTGGATTTCCGATTTTTTCTGCCTATGTTGTAGCGAGCTCACCTGGGGGTGTAATTAATGAGCTTACCATGATACAGGTACCTGGAGTCTCCATGACCCTTTAAAAATGGGGTCATTACCCAAAATAATGGGGTCATGGACCCATTTTTAAAGGGTTATGGAGACTCCAGGTAGAGCTACCGGAAAATCCCGCAATTCAGGTTGTGGAATTATAGTGGCATTTTCAGATGAAATTGATCAACTTGGGAACGACCTCGCTGCGAGATCTGAGGTGCACCCAGCTCACCCCGCGTGGCGCCTTGCTCAGAAAAGAAAGCATGGGGGAATGCCTTTCATTCACATCAACTCAAGCCTGATTGCTTCTACATCCATGAAAGTGTGTCTTTTCTTGGGGGTACCCTTTTGAATGGTTCCTTTTTGAATGGTGTTCGGGTTACCCGTTTTAGAGGTCCCGAATCGGATTTGAGGCAAGCCCATGGGGCCATACTATTCCGAAGTGGCTGTTTCTATCGGCCCATTCGCGAATGTTTCGAGACATCCGTAGTGGCGAAAGAATCGAGGACCCCCCTTTTCACTATAAGAGAACCCAAAGAAAAAACACCCACGTTTGGGTTTGAGTTTCTTACTTTGGCACACAGTATGGGTAGCGCCCTATGACAATGGTGTCCCTTTGGTTTCCCTTTACACCCCAAACAGGTGTTACCCACGCCTAAGAATCCCCTTGGGTCGTCACAATCCCCAAATAAAGACCTTTTGTTTGCTTTTAGGCGCAGATCATGCAACAGCTCCCAGCGCTGCACGCCGAACTGGCCAAGGCGATTTGCTGGAGAATGGGGGGGCCGTCACTTGTTGTTGTTTGTTTCTCGGGCAGTTGTTTTAACGGGGACTTGTTGGAGGTTGCTATTTGGAGGTAATGTTTGTTGGATGTTTGTTTTTGGAAGTGTCGCCTTGATTTCCCCAACAAAGCCACACAAGCGCAACACACCCTTGACTGTTTCGCGGTATATGCTTTGGAGGTGTTTTGAAAGGGAAACCAGGAGGCAAACCAACTTTTGGAAGGTTTTCCTGTTTTGACACGTGCCCGCATTTCAATTTTGGGGGTTTCGGGCCAATTTGAGGCGGACACATAGGCAATATCGGGAAGGGCCGAGGTAGGAGATGCGGAGAACTGTGGTCGAGTGGGTGGGCATCACGTAATGATCCTTATAGAAGCCACCCGTTTTTCAAGGGGGGTTGATGGCCCCTTGTTCCAGGGGTTTGGCGCCTTTTTCCAGTTGTTTTTTCTTTTCGAGAGAGAAGGATCTGTGAAGTGGTAGGTGAAGTTGCAGTTAGATTAAAGATTGGAGACACATGATCAAGGATATGTACTGCACTACAGGGGTTTGAGTTTTGGGAATGGCTTGCGGAAGAATTGGTTACTGGGGGGACCTAAGGCAATCCATTGTTCTTGGAAGCCAACCAAAGGTCCCACGTTTCTATAGATCAAGTTGGCACTCCAAAGAAACATCATTCTCAAAGGCAGCTCCTTTTGGGTTTCCCCGTTGACCTCCCCAAAAGGGCTTCCCCCGTTGATTTGCAGGGGAGCGAGTCAAGCTCATAGCGCTGTCCTTCTTGGTGGTTAAAAGATAAACGGCTCAGTTGTTCAGTGGCACCCTTTTTCCCTTTTTTTGTGGTGTCTCCCCCACTAAAAATAGTATTCTCAAAAAAAGGGTTCCCTTTTTTTCCAGGGTCACTGAACAACTGAGAGGGTGGTTTACGTGTTGGTTTAATCATCTAGGGCCATCATTCATTTTTTCCAAGAAGGACACCTATGGCCCTATGGTCAGCGCCTCGGCCAGTCGCCGGCAAACCTCAAGGGACTTCGCTGTGATTGTTTTGTGAGGCGCACGAGGCGCAGGGGGTGCACGCTACAGAGCTGGAGGTGGTGCGCAAAGAACTGGAGGCCGTTGCTGTGGGACTCGAGTTATATCCAACTCTTCCCCAGAAATAGCTCCCCCCGTGTTTTTTCCTTTTTTGGGGTCCCTGTGTTTTCCGCTAACCAGGCAACACATAGATTTGGTTGCTGGGGTCCTAATTCCAGCCAAGAACTGTGATGTATGGAATCAGCCCCTTCTGGGGGGTGTGGGGCTCGGGGTTTATCCAACCAGTGTGATACTTGTGGGAATCTGACCCTTGCCTGCAAACTTCTTCTGGCTGAAAGGCCTTGATTTTTGGCCATGCGGAGGGTGCAGGTCATGGGGTGAGTCAAAGGGGATGCCATTTCTGTTGTACGTGGATTCCGTTTGCCAGAGCCCTGCAGGCGGTTGCTTGGGGATCGCTGTGGTTGTCAAAATGGTTGGTAACCCCAACATGGCACCAGCCCTGTGGAAGCATGGACTAAAACCTGCAGTCCAATTCCTGCTGGTTTGAATTTGAACCACACCCATTTCCCTTGTGGGTGGTTTTAAACCATCACCATTTTGGTCTACTCAACGTGAGTTTCCCTTGGTAGTGGTGATGTTTTGTCTGTCAAGAGCTGCAGCGGCAGCAAGTGGCTTGAAGTTAGAAGTACATCCTTGGAAGGCAATTGACACTTGAGGATTCTCTCGCACGTGTCGCGGCAGGACCTTCGTCTGAGCATTGCGCGTCAGACAACGCCAAGGGCCCAAGGCAGCGCATGTTCTGGCTCCTGGACAGACAACTTGAACAAATGGGTGCATGTTCAAATGACTTACATGTTCATTCTGAGGGTTGTGGGTGTATTCTTGGAATTGATAGTCACGACGTGAAAGGAGGGGTCCGCTTGAAAATGTTTGCCCTTTAGACGGGGCTGCCACTGTCTACACCCGACTAGCTCGGCTTGGTCACCAGTGTTTAACATGAGTGTGCTTGCATTCACTCGGTCGGACTTTTTTTCGTTTGTCTGCCTGTCTACCTGACTGTCTGAGCCTGCCAGTCTGCCTGTTTGATTGTGTGATCCGTGCATACGCGCACATAGAGGCGCACGCATGAGCAATACAATGATGCGTGATGATTATGCATGTTCGCATTACACCCATTGGCTTGATTGTTGTCCGCCGCAGAGCTAGCCACCCTGAGCTGACTCTAGCCGGAGACAACTTTCAAGCTGATACATCTGGAGCGAAACTTCTATGTGTGTGTGTACCTGCGGTTTTCAGGGAGCCCTTGCGCTGTGCTTGTTCCTTTGTTGTGCATTTGTTTATGTAAATCTAGACCTCGTGCGCTGCCCATCCCACCAAAAGAAAGTGGGCCCAAAGACGCCAGATCGACTGAGGTCTACTGGTTGTATTCATGTACTGTTGGCATGTGAGTCCCACTGAAAAGGTTTTTGCAAGATATGTATTGGTCTGGAATAGGTGAAGACACAAAACCGAAGGGGTCGTTAAAGAACAAATGATCAAACCATGACCAAAACCCCGCAAAAGCGAAGGTGTCTCGTTCGAGACAATTGAGTTTGCCGCATGAGAGTTTTGGCGGCGGCTCATGCATTGGAGCTTGGGCTTGCCTACCCGGAGTCTCCATGACCCTTTAAAAATGGATCCATGACCCTATTATTTCGGGGAATGACCCGATTTTTGTCAGGGTCATGGAGACTCCAGGTTTGTGCATTTGCCGAGGTCCCCTGCTCGACGCCCCGGAGATTCTATTCGTCTCTCAGGCACATCGGGAGGGAAGGTGCGGTCCGTAGGAACCCTGAAGAATCCCTGGACGTGCCTTGCCACGCGCAATTGATACTAAGAGGCTTCAGCTTGTAGGGCAGGCCCCACCAAGGGAACACATGGACAGAGCACTGAGGAGCAGGATTGCGTACACAATCGATTGCATATTACATAACTTTGGCAAGCTACTGGACGAATCGATCCCGGCATTTACGGCAAAAATGTGAAAAACCATCCGGGGCGCAGCCCTCTTGTTTCTTTTCAAGCTCACGTGTGTCGCCTTGCTTTGAACCCGTCGCATGGTTAGCCGGTTGTGGTCGATTTCATGTCAACATGGGATATGAAGACACTGCTGAGGGCTGCGTGTTACATGCACATGGCATGTTTGCCAGTTGAAACGCATGAGTACCGGCAATTTTATGCGTGCGTGTGTGAGTATGTGTATACATTATGATTATGTATTCCTACACATGCATATATATATATACATATCATGCTGTCGGCTTGTGTTGTATGATAAGATCAAGTTGTTTCTGTTTGCTAAAGCATTTCGTCACGAAGTGGCACACAGCACCACGCAGCTTCTTCGGGGCGCGGCATGGCCCAATTCAGATCGGAGTTCAATCTTTCTCTTCTACCCCCAAGGGTCCCCTTGGTACCTGGAGTCTCCATGACCCTTTGGAAATGGGTCCATGACCCTATTATTTTGGGTTATGACCCCATTTTTAAAGGGTCATGGAGACTCCGGGTACCTTCAGACGAGGTACTCTAACACTTCTAACCCCTCGAAGCCTTCCTTCCAGGGTACTTGGACCCTTTAAAGGTACTTTGGCGGTTGGGGATATGCAGTCGCGTGTTGGCGGTCAGATGCACCAAGAATTCAATCGATACTGTGGATGGACGAAATCCTGCACCACTTCAAGCCATGGGAAACCATTGTTTGTTGCTATTGGCAGGGGAATCCTCGTTCCAGCGTTTCTTAGTGCAGGATTTCGTCCATCCACAGTATCACGTATCTTGACAAGCAACTCTCCCTGCACTTTCACGATGAAGCCCATCGCTTGCATCGGTAAGTGGGCAAAAAAAAGTCATGGCCGCCTTGCCGGGTCAAGCTCTGGACGCATGCAACACCGTTGGATTTTGCAGATGCATGACGACTACCAGCATTTGCCATGTCCCTTGTTTTAATCACTTTGCCAGGAAAGGCCATGATAAAAAGCACTCTGCTGAGGGAACAACCATGCTGTCAATGCGGCAACTGACGCCAACCATCCACCCTATGATTACCTGAATTCTCTATGACTAAAAAAATGAGTCATTGCCCAAAATAATGGGGTCATGGGAGACTCCAGGTACCTGAATAGTACAAGTATCGCCCCTTCGGCTTGCCAGTGCCCGAGATCGTTGCCCAGGCACTGTGGCAGAGGCGCGGCATGGAACGATGGATGACCTTTCCAAGCAACCTAGGTCCGCCAGAGTGCCCTTTGACCAACTTTTTTGGGGGAGGGTTCCCCTACTAAAACAGACTACAGAATAAAAAGCTAGCCGTATTCCAACCTCTCTACTGGAGGACCTAGCAACTGCCTTGTGCTGTCTTTGAATCATACGGAGGTTTTCTTTTGTAAAACGGCCTAGCAGATGCAACTTGACTTGGGAGCTCGTCTAGCGTGGTTTGATCCGGTTTGACCTACACGCGAAGAGGGTCCGTGTTTACCAAGCTGTCCGTATCACCTGGACATTGGCAGAAGAGGAGCATTATGGGAGGACGGACAGCACCCTCTGGATCCAACAGTGGATTTGAGAATCAGGTGTGCCGAGCTTGTTGTGAACAAGTGCTTGTGGCCAAAGGAAATGGAGCATCTGGCAAGGAGGTTTGCTGAAGTAGACGTTCTGCTGATTTGCCGGCTTGTCTGTGAGTGCAGGTCCGGAATTTATTTGATCGCGGTTGGCTTGTTCCAGCATATTTGGTGGGCCCTTCCTTCCAGGATCCCAGAACTAAGGGAACCAGTGCGTAGCTGGAGGAGTATCGTTGCAACTTGCATGGACCATGCCTTTCCGCAGAGATGCCCAAAGCGCAAATTTCGAAGAACTCACCAATAATATTATTTATTCCTCGGAGGGATTCGTGTCCGCACGTGATCAAGGTGGTTCCAAGGTTCACTGGCTTCTTAACAGATGTCGTGACCATCGAGACCCACACATGCCTAAGCGATGCCACCTTGTTCACAATGCATTCTGAGTGTTCAGCATGGCTGTGCTTGTGAACAAGTGGCTTAGGAACAGTTCCTGCAATACCATTGGGCTCCTCTCAACAAGGGATCGACTCGCAGTTAAAACGGCCTGCTTCGGTATAAGGGTCATGTTCGACAGGCATGAAACAGTGGTGACTTGCAAGGACACGAGTCAGCCAAAGCCTTCGCCGCGGAAGCTATCTTCGCCCAAGCAGTCTTCGCCGCAGCTCGGAGAACCAGTCCTGGAAGGGTGCGTCCTTTTTTTGAGCCCCAAACTGCTGGTTGTCCAGTTGGTTTCCCTTTTAAACCAAAGAAAAACAAACACGGGTACCAAACAACGAAAGACCAAAGCATGTGGAGCCCAACATTTCCCATACCAGCCCTTTGGCTTCTGGGTCTTCAGGGCATTTTGAGGCGACAGGACCTTCATAGCTCAGCTGACAACTTGGCAATCCGCCAGAGAGTAAACTTGTACAGGGTATGAAGCACAGCTGCTTAGCAGTAAAACATGCTATTTGGCGTAAAATGTACAGCAGTCGATCGACACAATAGTAGGACTCGATACAATTCGCATTGACTTGGGGATATGCTTGTGTAGCTTCCTGCCATAAGCAGCGCATCAAGTAATCACAGCTGCATGGCTTGCTTACAGATTTTTCGTATTTTCTCCTTACCGCCCCATTCGAATCGCTCAGAGATCGGACAAGGACTCATTTTTGATTCTCTTCACCCAACAGCACATTGATATGTTTGCAAATTTGCTTTCCCGTGTTTAGCCTATTTAGTGTCGCTTACGGGCCCTTCGTTTTTTTGGGCGCCGCGCTGCGGCGACGGCATCTGAGGCGAGAGCGGGGGCCCTGCAAGGTGAAGATCTCGCCGGGGCCCCCGGCGTTCGGCGATCGGCGTTCACAGCGCAACGCAGCTGAAGTGCTGAGGCCGTGGTACCTGGAGTCTCCTTCTGACCCGAATCAAAAATGCTTGGTCATTACCCAATTATTTTGGGGTGGACCCATTTTTGAAGGGTCAGAAGGAGACTCCAGGTACACGAAAGGAACCTCCCCCGGGGAAGTAGGGGAGTATTGAGGTGGATTGGCCATGAGTGGATTGGCCATGCTACACTCCCTGAGACGAACAGCCGGAAGCTCGCGAATGGCCTAGCACGAACCAAGTCTGAAGGGGTCCGTTCGAAGGCTTCCAGCAAAAGGGTACTCAAAGGGAGGCCCCCAAATTGTCGGTGTTTCTTTTGGGCCACCCGAGGGACTTGAAGCCATCAAAGAATACCCGGGACCATTTGGAGCTTCTTTCTTGTTCGACGGGCGCCAGCCCCGGTTTCAATCGCGAATCGATGTCCGGGCATCCGAAGGCACACCCTTCCCCCTGCCCCCCCCGGATTTAATCAACGCTTGGGACTTCATCCGAGAGAGTCGGATGCCCAATTTTGGATGCCCTGCGCACATGCGTCTAGGGCCTGCGCCGTACGTCTTTGTGACTTACTTGTATGTATTGCGAGGTGCCCCGCATGATAGTCAAAGAAGCCGGAAATAGGCTAGTTAATGCCTAGTTAATGCTGGTGTTCGCATGGGGGCAACATCTGGAATGCCATTTGAAACGACACAGGAGACAAATCACCTACTGTGAGTTTGTGTTTGCGTTTGTGTTTTCAGCAGGCTGTGCCGGGCAAATCAGCAACCGTGCCCAGAGGAACGTGTTTTGGTGTGAACTACTGCAAGAATGCCAAGCACTAGTGTCGTTTGGGAGCATTGAAGCAACAACAGATATGATATCGCTAGAGAGCTTTCTGCGTTGTCAGTTTGTAGGTTTGGCGCACAGCCGAGGAAAAACAATCCCGATCTCAGAAGCCGTGCGAAATGACATCTCTTTGTGTGGGTGGCACCATGCTTTGATATCTAAGCACATTCAGCCTTTTCAGACTTCATTTTACACACACACACATGGTCTGGTGGCGAACGCTTGGGGGCTTGTGTCGTTAATGATTTTGCTGAACCCGATTTCACAGTGAAGTGCACGAAAAAAACACACACAAAAACACGTGGAGTTCACATGTGGTCATGTTATTGCTCACATCGGATCGCGGCGTTACACACGGCGGCCAGCATGGAATACATGTGCTTGTTTTGCTCGGAACAGCTAAATTTACCATGTTCCTTTCCTGCTCCAATTCCGTTTAGGGTTGATGGCACTTCTAGCACTATTCAACAGGTGTCCAAAGTGCTCTGGGTCAGTTTGTCCAACCTGTGGAGGTTTGCTACTTGCATGACTGGTGAGGGGTCCTCATGACTTTTGGGGGGTGTCTCTTTGATCCATCATGTGGGTGTGGCTCAAAAATTAAGAGGCGGGGACTGCAGGTGTGAGTCTACCTTTCTATTTGCCAGGCTTCCATGTCGGACCCCTATGTTTGAGCAACAGCCATGTGAAGGGTAAACTTTGAGGATGTTATTCTCATGGCCCCAGTTTGCTGAAGCACGTCAGGCCTCGCCGTTGGCAGTCTGTGCTGGGCCAAGTTGAGAGACGGAATGGCGTCGCATGCCTGGAGGGTCCCTGCCCAGAGGGGCAAAGGTAAAACCCGGTACCTCGAAAGGTACCAAGGGAGACTAGGGAAGGACACCAGCCCGTGTTTTTGTTATGGGTCGCCCTTTCGTGTTGAAATGTGTTGAACTACAGCATAGTAGAACACTACCGTAGGGTCAATTGAAAGGGTATCCAAGAGATTGGGCACTCTTAACAGTTGCTGGAAGCGGAAAAAATCGGAAACCCAAAGGAAGCCAACCACTTGTTGGCTCTCCATTGGACACGCCCGAGAGAACGGCCGGTCGGTGTGACTTGAGATCCGGTCACGGTTCCATGGAGCAGCAAACATGACGAGGGTCGTCACAGCGGCTGAGAGTCCCAAGAAAGAAGCAGCGCGGCGTATACACAGACGTTGGGCTATTCAAGAGCGGCGCTGAGTGGCAACCCTCAGCGGCTCATATGGCAGGGCTTATGTCAGATCTTGGAGCCCCAGAGAATTCAATTTGACCTCATGTTCCAAGATGGCGTTGATTCCCGAAGCCTTCCAAAGCCGGGCCAACCTAGAACGCGACAAAATCATCGACCTTTGCCAGGTGAAGCACAGTGGACACAAGCTATGGAAAGTCGGGACCAGTTCCTCCCTCGCCCCTTGAAAGTAATCAACCAGTCATAGGCTTGAAATCCCCGCTTTGGTATCACATAAATGTCCTCAGAGAAAAATAAAGGGGGTGAAGGGTCAACGGGGCGAGGCTTCAGGGCAGACGAAGGCAGAAAGCAGCGCAAAAAACCATGAAACAGCAGAAAACAGCCGTTGATTTTAGACAGACAAAAAGCAACAATCACATGGGTTTGTCACTGGGAGCTGGGGTTGCGATGGTTCCTCCTTCCACCCAAAGGATCGTTGTGAGCTTGTAGTTGGGCAGGATGGCTTCCTCCTTTTCTGTGTTGTCACAGCCGCTTTGCTTCAGTGTAGAGTGGAAATTTGTGCGCATTTGTTCAGTGGTGAAGGGGCTGGTTTGAGACACCGATGGTCCAAAACACCCATGCCCAAACAGTGGTCCCAAACACCCATGGTCCAAACACCCATAATCCCAACACAGTGGTCCAAGTTGGTCCCAAACACCCATGGTCCCAACCCCAAACACCCATGGTCCAAAACACCTGTGGTCCCAAACACAATTTTAAACAGCCGGTCCAAAACTCCATGGTCCCAAATGGTGGTCCCAGCCAACTGGTCCCCAACATTCGGTCCCAAATCCCAAACACGGTGGTCCCAAACAGCTGGTCCCGAACACCCATGGTCCCAAACAGCTGGTCCATGTTCAGCGACCACCATACAGGTCGTAAGGGGATGTGGATGTGTTCATACCGGACCAAAACGATGGTCGGTGTTTCTGTTCGTACTCCATTCGTGCAACATGCCCACATCCCCAGGCCGAAATCCTCTGGAACCCCCCAAAACCAAGCTGCTGCAAAGCACCACAGAGCTTATTTGGGCACAGAATTTGCAGCCAGCTGGGAAGCAAACACGGGGGTGCTTCCGGCAGTGACTCCCAACGCCTTCAGAGGCGCCGGGAGCAAGAACACCAGCCACACCAGTGGCAGTGGCAGTGGCCAAAGTGCAGGCGCGGACTGATTTTGTAGTATTTTGTAGTAGTTGCAGATGGGGTTGATCCCATATGCTAGAGCGGCGTGTTTGGTTGTGAGGTTGTGATGGAGATGTCCGCTGGTCTCAGTTGGTCTCAATCATTTGCTGCCATCCATGTCTCCGAGAGGACACCTAGGGTTGCAGCCCCGTTCTTTTGCACCCATCCTTCTTTTGAGAAACCACTAGACTGATATGATATGTGTTCCTTGTTTTTTTCCCGGATCCCTCAAAGCATTGGCGAAGTGCGGCCGCATTCACAGGGGCAAATTCATGTGCCATCAACAGGCATCAGACAAATCTGTCCAATGCAGTATTGATCAGGTTTTGAGAAACGAGGGGATACCCACTGTGATACCGGTGCGCCTCCTTTAAGTGAAGAAGGCTTGCATTGCAAAAGTGGTAAAGTGGTACTTGTCACAAGTGGACAATTTCCACGCTGGTGCGAGTGGATCGGTCGTGCTGTTTGTTGCTTGCCAGGTGGCACCGCCTGAGGACAGGGAGATGGGGTGTGCGAACATTTCTCTTCCCGGCCAAAACCAGAACCTGGCATTCTACCCTGTTGCCACCCTACAGCTGCAAACTTGCCAAGGGGACACGCGCACACACACGCACAAACTCGCGCACACGCGCATACACACACACACATGTAATACAATGCTGCGATGGGCTAGCCGTGGAGCCCACCAATGCGTTTTTGTGCCTTTTGATCGGCTCTTATGGTTTCTCATACTGATCCCTGTTCAAACATCGGCATTGTATACTCCTGTTGGGCGTTACTCTTTGAGGACAGCACTCCTATCACTCAAGGGCTGTTGTGGCTTTGCCCCACCGTGCAAGAGTAGTCTTGCATGTTCTTTGTGTATGGCAGGTGCATGATTATACAGTACTTGACCTCACCTAGTATGTGCGCTTGAACAACGGACAGTCTGACCACATTGAAGAACCACAGAATTGACATGTGCTTGCAGCCCAGTGGACGTGGGAAGATTAAGTCTTCGTCCCGCGTATTTGCTGTGTCAAGCCGAGTCAGTCCCTCATGTCCCGCCCCAACTAATACAAAGATGACCGCCAGAAACTGATGGGTGACTGCCCACAACGGATACCAGCCCACTTGCAAACTCCGATACATCGGTGTGCGATGGTTACACAACACCTGAAGAAGTAGTCTGGAGTCTCCATGACCCTTAAAAATGGCGTCATTACCCAAAATAATGGGGTCATGAACCCATTTTTAAAGGGTCATGGAGACTCCGGGTAGTCTGGAGGACCATACTCAATATTACTCCAAGCTGTAACCTAAAAAGTGTTGATTCCACGCTAACAGGGATCCACCCCTATGCTGACCAATACTTCAGGGCCTGCCCCAAGGCAGGTTTCCCTTGATTTTGCTTTGAACACAAAATAAGAACTAGGTCCGCCAGTAGTGCCCTTTTACCAACTTTCTTTGGGGAAGGTTCCCCTACTAAAATAGGCTACAGAGAAAAAGGTACCCGTACTCTAACCTTTCTACTGGAGGACCTAGAGAAGAACCCCAGATGTTGCCGTTTGGCTGCGCCAAACGTGAACTGCGCTTGAAACACCTGGCTGAAGATGCTGCGAACGCACGGAGACCCGATGCAGCACGAAGACAAAGTCAAGAAAAGTCAGTGAGAGTGAGAGTGGTGTACAGATTTCCTGCAGGCTAGCCACTTTTGGCTGCAGTTCTGGTGTCCCTGTCCCTATATTATAGCAGCGAATCACTCAACAGAAGGCACTCCAGCAGGCTTGCCTCTGGCAAATCAGCCCGAAGAAGTGGCAGCGTGGGCCTGTTTTCAATCTGGAGGCAGTCAAGCGAGATGCGCGGACACTCAAGCAGCTGGAACCTAGGAACAATCAAATGCAAGTACTAGATCTGGTTCTGAGAAGTGCTTAACTTTAATGATCTCAGGAGAGATTGCAACGGGCGGAGGTTCCCTTCAAGCAAGTAAATGATCAACCCCTGAAAAACACTTTCTGCAAATGTTCATGGAACCCGAAAAATGGGATCCGTTCTAAGGAGATTCCTCTTGGATTTCTGGCTTCCATGGTTTAATCTGCAGGAGTGTGTGTCTTTTCTGAAGGGTACCCATTGTGCTGTGTGCATTTGTGTGTTAAACAAATACAAACTAAACCTATTGTCAAGACTTTTTTTTTCTCGTGGCTGTGAGGTCTCCCAAGGTACAACCATAGCATTTACCCTTTCGGCGATGAAAGCCCCTGCTCAGGGAATGAGAAATGGAATGAACCCGTTTTTTTTTGCGAAGGAACCTGGATGGTTTTTTTGGGGGTCATTCCCTTTGCCAATGGCAGCAGGTACTCGATCCGTTTCGCGCCAGGAGCCCTCACCGGTGTCGCCCAGCTTTTCACGCCTGCATAGCGCGGAGGAGGCCACCCTGATGTATGCGACAAGACCGGGGTTCGGGTGATCTTGGGTCTCCAAGCATCCCACGATAGCTCCCAAAGCTCCCCCAAAAGCATCCAAAGGGCCCGAGGAGCTTCTACAACCTCGTTTTTCATTGGGGTTGAAGAGAATTCCTGTGTAAAGCTTGAGAAACCATGTTGGTAGAACAAATCAATAAGTGAAATGGGCGCTGCTCACTTGGTCGGTCAACATGTGGGCTCTCTCCAAATTACTTTGTGTGTTTTGTTTAAGGGTCAAAAGAAAACTCCGCGTAGGCGTACTTCCCCATGCAACTGATATCTAATGTGCCGAATTGGAATTCACAAGGTGCTTGTGTCTCCAACACTCCCCCCAGTAGGGGTCGAGAATATTCGCGGATAGTGTTGATAGAGAACCAATTGTAAAGTCTTATGAGGAACCTCCCAAGTCGGTTCCCCTTTCAGACCCTTCACTTACCATTTGTTTCTGGGGCAAGCCTGCAAGCAACTGAATTGGAAGTATCCGATTAGAAGCAAACCCAATGTTGTGGAGCACCGCCATCCCGCAGTTCAAAAAACATGTCAGCCGGGCGGAGAGAGATGGAGAGAGAGAGAGAGAGCGAGCGACATAGAGAGAGAGAGAGGGAACAATGATAAGTGTTTAGTGTTTTCCCCCCAGATATTGTGATTTTGTGTCCGCATGTTAATGTTGCATAACCTCCAACTGTGCCTGTGCCTCAAGATAGGGAACACTTTTTTCGGAGGCTAGCAGGAACTAGAAATTGGAAGCCGAGCTATGCTTCGTTTGCATACAGACCAATGTGATTTGTCTGCTCCGGCCGCAACTAGGGCTCCCAGCCATCAGAACCGGTGCCTGGCCGGCTGCTCAGTCCATAGGTGTTGGGCTCCGCTGGCGTGGTTCCGCTTTGTCACAAGTTCCGGATGTATCTGTGGTGAACTCGGGAGGGGCGAGAAGAGGGAGGCTAAAAAAAGTTTCTTACACAAATCAGGGGACTCACAATGTCCAGCTTCCTTTTGGACAAGCCCGTATATTTGCCCATGGCTCATAGCTTGTGTATGGTGATTCCGGGAGGCCGGATCTGCCTTGTGTTTCTAGGATGCTCGTCTAGCCAGGTCCAGAGGGGAAGTCCTTGCAAGTACTTCTCCTGGATGAGTGCTTCATGTGCCAGTCGGGCAATGGTTCAGAGAAAGGACATGTCTTTTTTGCTAAGGGTCCCCTATGGAATGCGGGGCCCCAAATCATTCAATCCCTGGTCCATACGGAGATTTTCGAGTTGGGCACCTTTCTGGTTGGTAGGGCTACCAAAGGAAAGAAGCCTTAGGGAGGTTCTTGAATTCATGGACCCCTTTTTGGTGGCTTGTTGGTAGGACCAAAGGACAAAAGCCTTGGGCCATTTCGAGAACCTTGGACCTAGGCCCAACCCTCGGCTTGTTTTTTTTTTAAAGATGCTTGACCAAACCCAATCCCATGCCGCAACTCCCAGAAAGCGTGTCTGAGCGCCTAGGCGTTGGTCCTTGGTAGGTGTTTTCACCCACCTGGACCCTCAACATGCCCATAAACATGGCAGGGTTACAACCCAAAATTAATATGGGGTGAGTTCCAGTTTTTGTGGCTAGTTTGAGGGTCCAGGAACGGAGGGAAACAGGCAGACCAACTCACATGGGATGCCCTTGTACCGCTGTCTACTCATGTAATCCACAGTTCAGTCAGTTTCCTGTCCCGACCGTGCCTTTGCGCAAAGGTCAGAGGTCAGGGAATGCCCCTCATAAACCATTTCTTGCAGTTTCCCTTCAGTGGATCCCTGTTCATTTCCACCTGGAGTCTCCATGACCCTTTCAAAATAGCTTTCAAAATAGGTCCATGACCCCATTGGTTTGGGTAATGACCAACCATTTTAAAGGCGTCAGAAGGAGACTCCAGGCGCATTCCCTACCCATCGCACCAAGGCACGTCGGAGTCGTGTTCCATCGGGGTGAAGCTCAGGTTCCCTCCGGCAGAGTCTGAGTCATTTGCCTCCCAGGCGCTCTTTGACGCATTGTAGATGGCACTGATCTATGATACATATATATATATATGTACTATAGTATGTATTGTTTTTGTTCATTGGATATTATATAACAAATATTGTAAACGCTTTGACAAAAGCAGAGACATGTCTTGCTTGAAGTGCGGCGAGTCTTTCGTGCGGTACGCGGGGGGGCCGGCGATCCGATGGACCGACGGGAAGATTGCAATTCGCCTAGCTTCAGATCAGCGATTTATATAAGTCGGTCGATCGGCCCATTTCACTTTAGGTGACGGCGTTTGGATGACAGTCGAGATGAGGGCCATACTGCATGGAGGGGGGTGAAGAACCTTTTCACTAGGAGCGCGGTGATGCTGTGGAAGCCTTGATTGGAGAACGTGAAGCAGGATCACAGAGATCATAACGTCCTTCCTGTGGAAGCAGTGAACGCCCTTGGGTCAGTAGCCGCGTGTGTCATTGGAAGGTTGGACAACCTCTGCAAGAGCATCAACTCTGGTGCATGGCAAAGAGAGCCAGGCGAGCATCAAGACAAGCAAGGAGCCGGTGTAGCTGGGTTCAGCACATGCTGCCTCGGCTACTGATGCTACTTGAGACGATGCTGCTTCGGCACACCAGCCCCGCTTATGCTCCAGCGTGCATGTCACACCTGCTGTTCTTTTCTATACTGTATGCTGAGTGCATGGGATTTGGAGTTTGGCTTGTGTGCGGTGACTGGATTGTAAAGGGGCATGGCACATTGCAATTGAGCATATCCATGTCGAATTCCGGCGTCAGACATGGGTGCTTTTAGGGTGGGTTGCGGTTGGCGAATGTCGCAGGGCTGGCTTGACCGATGTGGAAGCCTTGATTGGAAAAGTGAGGCAGGATCGCAGAGATCGTAACGTCCTTCCTCTGGAAGAGGTGAACGCCCTTGGGTCAGTAGCCGCGTGTGTCATTGGAAGGTTGGACAACCTCTGCAAGAGCATCAACTCTGGTGCATGGCAAAGAGAGCCAGGCGAGCATCAAGACAAGCAAGGAGCCGGTGTAGCTGGGTTCAGCACATGCTGCCTCGGCTACTGATGCTACTTGAGACGATGCTGCTTCGGCACACCAGCTTCGCTCATGGGCCAGCGGCCATGTCACACCTGCTGTTCTGTTGTAAACTGTATGCTGAGTGCATGGAATTTGGAGCTTGGCTTGTGTGCGGTGACTGGATTGTAAAGGGGCATGGCACATTGCAATTGAGCATTTGCATGTCGACTTCTGCGTCAGACATGGGTGCTTTTAGGGTGGGTTGCGGTTGGCGACTGTCGCAGGGCTGGCTTGACCGATGTGGAAGCCTTGAATGGAAAACGTGAGGCAGGATCGCAGAGATCATAACGTCCTTCCTCTGGAAGCGGTGAACGCCCTTGGGTCAGTAGCCGCGTGTGTCATTGGAAGGTTGGACAACCTCTGCAAAAGAATCAACTCTGGTGCATGGCACAGGGAGCCAGGCGAGCATCAAGACAAGCAAGGAGCCGGTGTAGCTGGGTTCAGCGCATGCTGCCCCAGCTACTGATGCTTCTTGAGACGATGCTGCTTTGGCACACCAGCCCTTATGGGCCAGCGTGCATGTCATACCTGGCTTTCTGTTCTAGACTGTATGCTGGATGCATCGGGATCGAGATGGATCAAGTTTTTGCAGCTTGGCGTTTGTGCGGTGACTGGATTGTGAAGGGACATGGCACATTGCAATTGAGCATGTGCATGTCGACATCTGCGTCAGGCATGGGTGCTTTTAGGCTTGGTTGTGGTGGCAAATTCCGTTGGGTTGGGTTGCCAGGTGTAGAAGCCTTGATTGAAAAACGTGAGGCAGGATCGCAGAGATCATAACGTCCTTCCTCTGGAAGTGTTGAACGCCCTTGGGTCAGTGGCCGCGTGTGTCATTGGAAGGTTGGACAACCTCTGCAAGAGCATCAACTCTGGTGCATGGCACAGAGAGCCAGGCGAGCATCAAGACAAGCCAGGAGCCGGTGTAGCTGGGTTCAGTGCATGCTGCCCCAGCTACTGATGCTTCTTGAGACGATGCTGCTTTGGCACAGCAGCCCTCATGGGCCAGCGTGCATGTCACACCTGGCTTTCTGTTCTAGACTGTATGCTGGATGCATCGGGATCGAGGTGGATCAAGAATGAATGCTTTGTTGCAGTTTTGTCAGCTTGGCGTTTGTGCGGTGACTGGATTGTGAAGGGACATGGCACATTGCAATTGAGCATGTGCATGTCAACATCTGCGTCAGGCATTAGCCGCGTGTGTCATTGGAAGGTTGGACAACCTCTGCAAGAGCATCAACTCTGCTGCATGGCACAGAGAGCCAGGCAAGCATCAAGACAAGCAAGGAGCCGGTGTAGCTGGGTTCAGCACATGCTGCCTCAGCTACTGATGCTTCTTGAGACGATGCTGCTTCGGCACACCAGCGCCGTCCATGGCCCAGCCTGCATGTCACACCTGGCTTTCTGTTCTATACTGTGAGCTGGATGCATCGGGATCGAGATGGATCGAGGATGAATGCTTTGTTGCAGTTTGGAGCTTGGCTCGTGTGCGGTGACTGGATTGTAAAGGGGCAGTGCAGCATGGCACATTGCAACGGAGCATATCCATGTCGAAATCCGGCGTCAGACATGGGTGCTTTTAGGGTGGGTTGCGGTTGGCGAATGTCGCAGGGCTGGCTTGACCGATGTGGAAGCCTTGATTGGAAAAGTGAGGCAGGATCGCAGAGATCGTAACGTCCTTCCTCTGGAAGAGGTGAACGCCCTTGGGTCAGTAGCCGCGTGTGTCATTGGAAGGTTGGACAACCTCTGCAAGAGCAACAACTCTAGTGCATGGCACAGAGAGCCAGGCAAGCATCAAGACAAGCAAGGAGCCGTTGTAGCTGGGTTCAGCGCATGCTGCCTCAGCCACTGATGCTTCTTGAGACGATGCTGCTTTGGCACACAAGCCCCGCTTATGCTCCAGCGTGCATGTCACACCTGCTGTTCTTTTCTATACTGTATGCTGAGTGCATGGGATTTGGAGTTTGGCTTGTGTGCGGTGACTGGATTGTAAAGGGGCATGGCACATTGCAATTGAGCATTTCCATGTCGACATCCGGCGTCAGGCATAGGTGTCTTCAGAATGGGTTGCGGTTGGCGAATGTCACAGGGCTGGCTTGACCGATGTGGAAGCCTTGATTGGAAAACGTGAGGCAAGATCGCAGAGATCATAACGTCCTTCCTCTGGAAGCGGTGAACGCCCTTGGGTCAGTAGCCGCGTGTGTCATTGGAAGGTTGGACAACCTCTGCAAGAGCAACAACTCTTGTGCATGGCACAGGGAGCCAGGCAAGCATCAAGACAAGCAAGGAGCCGTTGTAGCTGGGTTCAGCGCATGCTGCCTCAGCCACTGATGCTTCTTGAGACGATGCTGCTTTGGCACACAAGCCCCGCTTATGCTCCAGCGTGCATGTCACACCTGCTGTTCTGTTGTAAACTGTATGCTGAGTGCATGGAATTTGGAGCTTGACTTGTGTGCGGTGACTGGATTGTAAAGGGGCATGGCACATTGCAATTGAGCATTTGCATGTCGACTTCTGCGTCAGACATGGGTGCTTTTAGGGTGGGTTGCGGTTGGCGACTGTCGCAGGGCTGGCTTGACCGATGTGGAAGCCTTGAATGGAAAACGTGAGGCAGGATCGCAGAGATCATAACGTCCTTCCTCTGGAAGCGGTGAACGCCCTTGGGTCAGTAGCCGCGTGTGTCATTGGAAGGTTGGACAACCTCTGCAAGAGCAACAACTCTAGTGCATGGCACAGGGAGCCAGGCAAGCATCAACACAAGCAAGGAGCCGGTTTAGCTGGGTTCAGCGCATGCTGCCCCAGCTGCTGATGCTTCTTGAGACCATGCTGCTTCGGCACACCAGCCCCGTCCATGGCCCAGCCTTCCTGCCACACCTGGATTTCTGTTCTATACTGTATGCTGGATGCATCGGGATCGAGATGGATGGAGGAACAATGCTTTGTTGCAGTTTTTCAGCTTGGCGTTTGTGCGGTGACTGGATTGTGAAGGGACATGGCACATTGCAATTGAACATGTGGATGTCGAGATCTGGCGTCAGGCATGGGTGATTTTAGGGTTGGTTGCGGTGGCAAATTCTGTGGGGTTGGGCGGCCAAGTGTAGAAGCCTTGATTGGAGAACGTGAAGCAGGATCGCAGAGATCATAACGTCCTTCCTCTGGAAGCGGTGAACGCCCTTGGATCAGTAGCCGCGTGTGTCATTGGAAGGTTGGACAGCCTCTGCAAGAGCATCAACTCTGGTGCATGGCACAGAGAGCCAGGCAAGCATCAAGAAAAGCAAGGAGCCGGTGTAGCTGGGTTCAGCACATGCTGCCTCAACTACTGATGCTTCTTGAGACGATGCTGCTTTGGCACACCAGCCCTTATTGGCCAGCGTGCATGTCACACCTGGTGTTCTTTTCTAAACTGTATCCTGGATGCATCGGGATCGAGATGGATCGAGGATGAATGCTTTGTTGCAGTTTGGAGCTTGGCTTGTGTGCGGTGACTGGATTGTAAAGGGGCAGTGCAGCATGGCACATTGCAATGGAGCATATCCATGTCGAAATCCGGCGTCAGGCATGGGTGTCTTCAGAATCGGTTGCGGTTGGCGAATGACGCGGGGCTGGCTTGACCGATGTGGAAGATTTGATTGGAAAAGTGAGGCAGGATCGCAGAGATCGTAACGTCCTTCCTCTGGAAGCAGTGAACGCCCTTGGGTCAGTAGCCGCGTGTGTCATTGGAAGGTTGGACAACCTCTGCAAGAGCATCAACTCTAGTGCATGGCACAGAGAGCCAGGCAAGCATCAAGACAAGCAAGGAGCCGTTGTAGCTGGGTTCAGCGCATGCTGCCTCAGCTACTGATGCTTCTTGAGACGATGCTGCTTTGGCACACAAGCCCCGCTTATGGGCCAGCGTGCATGTCACACCTGCTGTTCTTTTCTAAACTGTATGCTGAGTGCATGGGATTTGAAGTTTGGCTTGCGTGCGGTGACTGGATTGTAAAGGAGCATGGCACATTGCCATTGCAATTGAGCATTTCTATGTCGACATCCGGCGTCAGGCATAGGTGTGTTCAGAATGGGTTGCGGTTGGCGAATGTCACAGGGCTGGCTTGACCGATGTGGAAGCCTTGATTGGAAAACGTGAGGCAAGATCGCAGAGATCACAACGTCCTTCCTCGAGCCAGGCAAGCATCAACACAAGCAAGGAGCCGGTGTAGCTGGGTTCAGCGCATGCTGCCCCAGCTACTGATGCTTCTTGAGACCATGCTGCTTCGGCACACCAGCCCCGTCCATGGCCCAGCCTTCCTGCCACACCTGGCTTTCTGTTCTGTACTGTATGCTGGATGCATCGGGATCGAGATGGATGGAGGAACAATGCTTTGTTGCAGTTTTTCAGCTTGGCGTTTGTGCGGTGACTGGATTGTGAAGGGACATGGCACATTGCAATTGAACATGTGGATGTCGAGACCTGGCGTCAGGCATGGGTGATTGTAGGGTTGGTTGCGGTGGCAAATTCCGTGGGGTTGGGTGGCCAGGTGTAGAAGCCTTGATTGGAAGAAGTGAAGCAGGATCGCAGAGATCATAACGTCCTTCCTCTGGAAGCGGTGAACGCCCTTGGGTCAGTAGCCGCGTGTGTCATTGGAAGGTTGGACAACCTCTGCAAGAGCAACAACTCTTGTGCATGGCACAGGGAGCCAGGCAAGCATCAACACAAGCAAGGAGCCGGTGTAGCTGGGTTCAGCGCATGCTGCCCCAGCTGCTGATGCTTCTTGAGACCATGCTGCTTCGGCACACCAGCCCCGTGCATGGCCCAGCCTTCCTGCCACACCTGGCTTTCTGTTCTATACTGTATGCTGGATGCATCGGGATCGAGATGGATGGAGGAACAATGCTTTGTTGCAGTTTTTCAGCTTGGCGTTTGTGCGGTGACTGGATTGTGAAGGGACATGGCACATTGCAATTGAACATGTGGATGTCGAGACCTGGCGTCAGGCATGGGTGATTGTAGGGTTGGTTGCGGTGGCAAATTCCGTGGGGTTGGGTGGCCAGGTGTAGAAGCCTTGATTGGAAGAAGTGAAGCAGGATCGCAGAGATCATAACGTCCTTCCTCTGGAAGCGGTGAACGCCCTTGGGTCAGTAGCCGCGTGTGTCATTGGAAGGTTGGACAACCTCTGCAAGAGCAACAACTCTTGTGCATGGCACAGGGAGCCAGGCAAGCATCAACACAAGCAAGAAGCCGGTGTAGCTGGGTTCAGCACTTGCTGCCTCAGCCACTGATGCTTCTTGAGACGATGCTGCTTTGGCACACAAGCCCCGCTTATGGGCCAGCGTGCATGTCACACCTCTGTTCTTTTCTAAACTGTACGCTGAGTGCATGGGATTTGGAGTTTGGCTTGTGTGCGGTGATTGTGAAGGGGCATGGCACATTGCAATTGAACATGTGGATGTCGAGATCTGGCGTCAGGCATGGGTGATTTTAGGGTTGGTTGCGGTGGCAAATTCCGTGGGGTTGGGCGGCCAGGTGTAGAAGCCTTGATTGGAAGAAGTGAAGCAGGATCGCAGAGATCATAACGTCCTTCCTCTGGAAGCGGTGAACGCCCTTGGGTCAGTAGCCGCGTGTGTCATTGGAAGGTTGGACAACCTCTGCAAGAGCAACAACTCTTGTGCATGGCACAGGGAGCCAGGCAAGCATCAACACAAGCAAGGAGCCGGTGTAGCTGGGTTCAGCGCATGCTGCCCCAGCTACTGATGCTTCTTGAGACCATGCTGCTTCGGCACACCAGCCCCGTCCATGGCCCAGCCTTCCTGCCACACCTGGCTTTCTGTTCTATACTGTATGCTGGATGCATCGGGATCGAGATGGATGGAGGATGAATGCTTTGTTGCAGTTTTTCAGCTTGGCGTTTGTGCGGTGACTGGATTGTGAAGGGGCGTGGCACATTGCAATTGAAAATGTGGATGTCGAGATCTGGCGTCAGGCATGGGTGATTTTAGGGTTGGTTGCGGTGGCAAATTCCGTGGGGTTGGGTGGCCAGGTGTAGAAGCCTTGATTGGAAGAAGTGAAGCAGGATCGCAGAGATCATAACGTCCTTCCTCTGGAAGCGGTGAACGCCCTTGGGTCAGTAGCCGCGTGTGTCATTGGAAGGTTGGACAACCTCTGCAAGAGCAACAACTCTTGTGCATGGCACAGGGAGCCAGGCAAGCATCAACACAAGCAAGAAGCCGGTGTAGCTGGGTTCAGCACTTGCTGCCCCAGCCACTGATGCTTCTTGAGACCATGCTGCTTCGGCACACCAGCCCCGTCCATGGCCCAGCCTGCATGTCACACCTGGCTTTCTGTTCTATACTGTGAGCTGGATGCATCGGGATCGAGATGGATCGAGGATGAATGATTGTTGAAGTCTTTTTAGCTTGGCGTTTGTGCGGTGACTGGATTGTGAAGTGGAGCGGCACATTGCAATTGAGCATTTGCATGTCGACATTTGGCGTCAGGCATGGGTGTCTTCAGTATAGGTTGCGGTTGGCGAATTCTGGAAATCGTGAAGATTGTGAAGCAAGATCGCAGAGATCATAACGTCCTTTCTCTGGAAGTGGTGAACGCCCTTCGTTGAGCATGCCTGTAGACATGAGAGCGGTGGGATGGATTTTCAACAAGCCAGGTCCGCAGAGAGGGCGGGTGCGGAGTCCAAGCTATCGGAGGTCGTGAAAGCATGCCTAGCAACTATTCTTGAGGGTTTTATGTCAAAGTTCTTGCAGGAAGTGTTGTTGTAAAACAAACAATCATGTTGATTTGTTCGCAGAACCGGGCAGTCAAAGATGCCAGTTTGGTGTCTTGCTAATTCACGGGTAGGCCATGCCGCTTGAAATCAGCGAGATTCGAGTGCCTTGCAATGTGAGGGAGCCGTTGTTGCTTGAGCGTTTGTGGTCAGCTCTGACTTCTGGTGCTGCCCCTTCCTCTACCGCTATTGGGGTGGATCTTTAGACTTTAACTTTTTTGATTCCCTTCATAATTCCTTGCAACCAGCAAAAAGTTAAACTGTTTGCTGGGGAATCTACAGCACCCAAGCTTCCTCATTTTTGTTGGGTGGGTGTTGCTTCAAGATCGACTACTAAGACAGATCGCCCCTTCTTTTCCTCTGCCACTGGTCTGGGTGAAAGACCAATCTATATCTGGTCAGGTTTGCAACGCCCGTATTCGCAGAGCGAGTCAAGCGCACTTGACGGGGAACTCCTTGTCCAAGAACAAAATTTCATCAGGGAGCTGGTACCTCTGAGGAGATCCTTGTGTTTGGCGAGTCGGAGAGTGGATCCCTTGAGAACTTGTGTTTGGTGTAGCTGCGGAATTCTAGTTCAGTGGCCCTTATAGTTCCCTCCTTGGTTTCCCTGATTGACACATTACCTTTGGGCCATGTGGGTGTGGGTCAAAATTAAACCACCAGGGGACCGCAGGTTTTAGTCCATGTTTCCATTTACCAGGGTTCCGTTTTGGGCACGTATTTTTGACCCACAGCCATGTAAACATCATCTGGCGTTGGGATGAGTGGATGTTCAAAGGGCACATGTACGGAACTCATCCCGAACTTCATGTACTTGAGGCTGTTTCGCTATTCTCTAAACGGCTATTCCATCGCTATTAGCTGAACATGAACGAGCACCACGGGCGCTGTTGAAGCGGTGCCGGCGAATTGGGGAACTCAATGTGATTGGGAACTCAATGTGATTGGCTCAGATCCTGATGGTGTAATGGAACACAAGCAGCGGATGTAGGTGCAGAGGATCTCAACAATCACGATTGGCATCAGTGTAAATTCCTTGGAGAAGTGTTGAGTAGTGGATGCTGCATGAACCAGCACGTGTTTGGGTTGAGCGAACAAAAGTATCCTTGCCAGCAATTCCGCCACATTCCATGGACGATACTTCTACATGTGCACTGAACCTCAGGATGGCCCAACCACCGGGGTAGAAAATTGGTTGGGGTCCTTTCATTCTTTCATTGCCCTTTCCCAGGTACAATTGTCTTGCTTTTCTTGTGCCCTGTCGGAACAACACTCAAATCGATTTAGCCCTAAAGGTCCCTTGCTTGATTCTTTCAACCCCCTAAGCCATCCTCAAAGGGAATGAAGAGACCTTGTGGGTATAGAGTTTGAAATGCAGTACCTTCCAGCAGTGATAGTGCAGGCCTCACTGCTCGCCGACGTGTAAAGATGTTGCGCAGTCTTGCTGCTGGTTGAGCTTCATAATATAGTTATAGTGGGCAAAAAGGGAGTTTCTCATTTACAGGGACTCATAGAGGAAGCCGTTTGCATTCCAGGGGTCGGCTTAGGGTTATGGCCCACCTGATCCTTGACTGCTATTGGGTTGGATCTTTAGACTTTAACTTTTTGGGAAATAAAGGTGTTTTCCACTAAACCTCCAAAAAGTTAAACTTTTTGCAGGGGGGTCAACAGCAACCAAGTGATCCATCTGACTGCCGAAGAGTCGGCTTAGGGTTATGGCCCCTGCGCACCTGCGGCCTCAGGTAGCACCATGACGCAGCCTCGAGCTTAGCGTTGGCACAGCTAGGCGGACCCCGATTTGATCGCCGCTGGCGGGGGGGGGGGAGAGAAGCGCAGGGGTTACTGAGGTCAAAGGAGCAGTTGCGCTTCCAAGGGTTTTGGCTCAGTCAGAAAAGCAGGTTCCTCTTTGTTGCTTCCCTGAATCCAGTAACCAAGAGATCCGTCCATTCAAAGCAAGCAATTCATCTCCAGGTCTCTTCGGGGCTTCGGAAGACGTCAAGGAGACTGTCAAAGCAACCAATAGAAGAGGAGTGACCAACCAACATCGGTGGAAGGCCTGTGATAGAACAGGCAACAACCTTTTCCACAACTCTTGGATGCTCGAGGGCACTTAGGATGGACCAGGTTAGAGATGTGTAAGTTTTATGATAATATGATGAACTATTCTGTTCATATGTCTGATTGTGACCGCTATCCTATGGGTTGTAAAGCTGTGCGGCACGTGCCCAGATGCCCCACCAAAACACCCATGGATGCAATCATGTTTGCATGCACCTGGCTCCTGGAACTCTCGGACAGGGCTTGCACGGTGCTTCAGATGCCAAACTGTGCAGATCTGTGACACGGAAGCAGCACACGGACTGGCCTGCAACGTGTGGGTCTGGTTGATTTTGCAAGCCCAAGCTCTCGGGGACAAGCAGCGAAGCAGTTCGTGGCATCACTCCGATCTCTCTCAGTTTAGGCGGCAGGCGGTTGTTTTGTTTTGAGTTGGTACCCTTTTCAGCTTGGATGTTCGAGGGAAAGCAAGTGGAAGGCCACCACATCTCGAAGTCCAAATGTTTGTTTTGACATACCAAGTGCCAGGCAGCGGAGGCAAACTGGCAGATACTTCAAGTACCATCTTGCAGCCAAGAAGCTGACCTTTTCGCTTTTTGGTTTCGTGACATGTTTGGTTTTTGTTGGGTTCCCCTTCAGGTCAAGCCATCTTTTTCAGACCGAGGTTTGGCGACAAGTTTGTTGGGGTGAAATCTTGGTGGCTCCCAGCCATCCGGTTCCTTAGCTTCTCAGTCTTTTAGTGTTTAGTGGTGGTTTCCATTTAACCCACTAAAAGTTGAACTTTTAGCAGGGGATCTGAGGGCAGCCCAGAAATGTTCAGACCTCCACGCCCTCGGTCCCCTCTCCTCGCCTTCCATCAAATCGGATTTCGGCGATGGCGATGATCCCCACGGCGCCGCTGCGGGTGCGCACGGCGGCGACGGTGGTTTGCATCCGCCGGGGGGAAGCCAACGCGGTGCTGGGTATGGAGGCAGAGTGCGGGTTGGGCGGAGCGAGTTTCGGGGTGCATTTGGAGGGCTCGAAGTTTCGGTTGGGAGGTGGGGTCCCTTTTCACCTTGTGATTTTGAGGATGACACTTTACTGGGGGCTAGCTCAGTGAACCTGGCTGCAAGAGCGGCCAAGCATGTGACCTTGGCAAATCGGAGGTGGGCGTTCCGAGTCCAAGGAGTTTGTCCAGGAGCAACTCCCCAAGACTGCTTTAAGCATTGCATCGATAGGCGGCGCGCTGTCATTGGACTAAATCGGAAGATTATATATGCCATAATGGATCGTAAATGGTCGAATGACAGTGCGGCCGTGCGGACCAATGGACCGATGGACCAATGGGTTTTATGGATAATATAATATATATATATATATATACATATATATATATATATTTGCAGGGTGCAAGCCATACCCTTCATGCCAAGGTCCGAAACACGGCAAGTCTCGCCACGAGGCTTCCTCTAAGATGATCAAATGGGGGCGACTTTTGGCATGGTGCTCCACAGCAACGAGCCAACGAGCTGAGCCGTGCATGGTGAAGCGCATGAATCAAACGAAATGAATATCAGCCACTAGCACGTTGCATCTCAGACAGGTAGTTCACCGTCGCAGGCGGTTGGGTTTCATGGGATTGGCCTGTGCTAGGGGTCAAATTGGTGGTTTTCCTTTTGGTTTCCCTTTAAGCCCGCGTAAAATGGATACACTGAAAAAAAGACCCACCTACATTGACACAAAGTCTGAAATTGATAGCATGCAATTTGACAACAGATAGGTGTATTGCAGAGTCTGGTTGGGCAATCACGAGTGCTTCCAAGGTACCGCGCCTCGTTGTTGTTTTACCATGTTAACCAATGTCTCGTGTTAGGTTCCCTCCATTCCTTTCCGGGCAAATCAACATGAGCTCACGGATTCAGTGAATACCGCATTTATGTCACGGTCAATCAATCCCGCGTGTCAGTTGCCACATGTTTGCATCCCTTTGGCTTCTGGCTCATGAATTATTGCAATTCGCCCAACATGTCCCCTAAAACTTATGGAATCTGCCCAACATGACCCCTAAAACTTCTGGAAACTTGCCCCGCATGATCCCTAAACTTCTGGGGTCACCACTCCAAAACCTCCAACTCCCCGCCCTCCCTTTGAAGTTCGCGCCAGGAGGCCACGCGCCGGGAGGGGGCCTACAGCGGACTCAAGAGCGACGCCGCGGCGCGAGTACAAATCCTCTTCGGCCAGGCTCAGCAGGCGACGGGTTGGGGATCGATCCGGCGCCCGAGTTGGGCTCAAAAGCAATGGGTGGTGCTGCCCCAAAATGGGATCCCATTGGTTTTGACCCACAGCCAAATGGTAGGATCAGAAGGAGACTCCAGGTGGATGGATTTAAAACTAAAACCAGTGCGTTCCGCTTCTCCGGGTTTTGCGGTAGTCACTGTGGCACAAATACTTTGTGTCTTCCGACGCTTTTCGAAAAGTCATGGGCTGTGGCTGTCCTCAGATCCCCCTTTGATGATGGGTCAGATCCGGAGACTCCAGGTACACCTAGGTCCTCCAGTAGAGAGGTTAGGTACCCTTTTTTTCTGTATATTTTAGTAGGGGAACCCTCCCCCGAAAAAGGTACGATATTTTGACCCATGGCCATGTACCTGGAGTCTCCGGATCTGACCCTTTAAACATGGTTGGTCATTACCCAAAAGAACGGTTGGTCATGGACCCAGTTTTAATGGGTCAGATCCGGAGACTCCAGGTACCACAAGACCAGGAGAAACGGAAGGTACTGGTTTTAGTCCATCCAATGGGTGTGGCTCACCTGGAATGGAAGCAAAGACTAAAACCTGCGGTCCTTGCCTGGAGTCTCCGGATCTGACCCTTGAAAAATGCTTGGTCATTCCGGGTTTCGGTGGATGCCGAGATCCAGTTCGCACCACTTGAGAAACGGAATGAAATTTTATTCCCCCACTACAAACACCTACAAACATTCCCAGAGGGTCCAAGTAGCTTCTAAGGAGGTACTTAGACCCCTTTTCACCCACCAAAAGCCATCCTCAAAAGTTCTTGGACCCTCTGGGATTATTGTATCTCAACCATGATTCAAAAATTTGCGAACGGATTTCGTCCATCCACAGTATGTTGAGGTTAGTAAGGGACAATCCCAGCCAATAGGTGCGGATATCCGCCGTGAATCAGTTCTTTTCATTGGTTTAGGTGCACCATGTTCTGGTGTTGACTATGACTCATATGTGCCAGGTCAGAAGATAGGTTCCTTTACTTGGGGCTTTGCCAGGGATGTTCATTCACCTGGCAACGATTCTTGTCATATTATAAATGATTACTGTTAAGGGAACCATGACCATGCGCCGTAGGAGTGTTGACCATGGCGCCTCTGGGTGGCCTTTAAACCAACCCCCAAAAACTACACTTGAGATCGCGCGAAAGGTGGTCTTCCACCGAACATGGCCCCATGTAAAAAAAGGGTGCGTGTCAGAAAAGTGGACCCCAAACATGGATTTCGGCTCTCCGTTTGATTTCCCTTTAAGCCAACACGGCTCAGATCCGGAGACTCCAGGTGCCACAAGACCTGGTGAAATGGAAGCCGGTTTTAGTTTTTCGGTTCCATCCAAAGCTGGGCGTCCCATCTGGGAGGTCCTTCGCTGGCTTTCGGCCGGGAAAAAAAAAGAGCTCCGAGGCGCAGTTCCACTCCAGCTGGCAAGTGCTCATGGGCCAGGCGGAAGTGCAGAACTGGATGCGCAGCACGCCTGGGCAGGAGGCCGCCTGGATGTGTTCTAGGGGTGGATTCGGGTGAAGGAAAGGGTTGAGAGCTGGACCCAACTCATGGTGCATGTGTGTGTGTGTGTGTGTGTGTCACTCTAGGGGTTGATTCCTTTTCCATTCTTTTCAACCATCTTTCTTTTCAAACACCGGATCTGTTTCCCCTGGGTTTTTGATGGTTTCCTGAAAAGATTCGGATCCCTGGAAAGAATGGAGTTGGAAGGTCGCCCTAGAGTTGTTGTTGTTTTTCGGTTTCGGTGTCCGAGGCATCTGACTTCCATTTTCTTAGGACCTGGAGAGTCTCCTTCCGACCCGAATCAAACATGGGTCCATGACCAAAGGTTTTTGGGTCATGATCAACCGTTTTTTAAGGGTCGGATCCGGAGACTCCAGGGAGTTATATTTTGCCCGGGGTTTCAGAAGGAATCGATCACTCTTTCTTCAGGGGCGCAAAAGCAAATGGAGGCCGCAAAAGCGCTTTCGGTACTTTGACCCCATTGAAGTCTTCAAAACGTCCTAGGGTACCAAGGGACCCGCTGGGATAGGGCACTTGTTCCGGCCAGTTCAGCTGAAGCAAAGGACATATCAACTGAACTAGGCGAATTACAGTGTCCAAGAACCCTGCCTTTTGAGCATTCCCCAGAACCCAAATGAAATGAATCGTCATCGTGGGAGGGGTGGGGAATCCTCAAAAAGTATGTTGGAGGGTTCTTGTATAGTGACCTGAGTTTCTTTCATGAATTACGATTGTTCAGCAAACAAATAACGTACCTGGAGTCTCCATGACCCTTAAAAAATGGTTGGTCATGACCCAACATAATGGGGTCATGGACCCATTTTTAAACGGTCGGAAGGAGACTCCAGGTACGCGTTTTCCCTTCGGCATGACACTGCAGAGGGTCGTACGACATGGTTGGGTTACACCCATCAGGACATGACGATATCACTTGCTGCAACATAGCATGAGTTGCTGCTGGGCTGTGGGGCTTGTGGCTGAAGCCTTTTTAAGGGCAAACCAAAAGGAAGCCACTCCCCTGAAGGTGCCCCCAATTCTGAGAAACAGTGACTGTTTCTGCAGAAAAGGACAGAAGTAGCCAAACATTGACGTTTCTCGGGTCACGTGCACCGATTGGTGCCCGATCAGGGTTGGGCAGAATGGGAGTTTAGCAAGATCAAGGGGTAGCCAACAGGAGCATGTTTGATTGAACAGCGGGTGTTTAAACCATGAGTAGAGAGGGGTTGGCCTTTCCTCCTTGTGAAATATGGCAACTGAACACCATTTACCCTGCATCGTATAATTTGCATTGACATTTAGGGCGTTATGATTTTTTTACATCCGCAACAACCAACTGGGAGGTTGCTCACGTGAGCATCTACTGTCAGCGGACTCGTTTCACGGATGTCGGATTCCGAGGTGGCCATGCGCTACCCAGGGGAGTGGAAGTTTGCAGGGGGCGTGGTGGATCCCGGAGAGACGCCTCAACAGGCGGCCATGATCCTCGGCGAGAGAGCTGTAGCGCGGCGAAAAGGCTTGGGGGTGGCTCGTTTGAGTTGGTATCCTTCTTGGGGCTGGAGCCACAAACCCAGGGTAACCAAAGGGAAAGTCGGATGTTTGTTTTGGGGCTCGGCATATACAGGCAAGTGCTGGAATGGCGTCCCGTTTCTTTTTTTCTTCTCCCAGGTTTGAATGCCATACCAGGTTTCTCGTGGGGAGAGCTGTTTTAGGAAGTTGTCTCGTTTCTTACGATGAAATGGGGGTTTGAGTAAAACGTGTTACTGCATCGATTCAGGCTGCATTTTTTGGACTTGCGATTCCATGGTCCGTGGCATCGGTTTGCTGCCTTTGCGGCTCCTGTTGCTGTTGCTGCCACCGCCGCGTCCCGCTTCCCGCCCTTCTCAGGCGCAGGAGTTCTCAGCAAGTAACTTGCATCATACAAAGCTGAGCTATGATCGTTGCGATTCCATGCATGAAAAGGGCTTCCAGAGTCTTGCAATTCCACGGTGAAGGGCGGAAGAGAAGACGTTGGGACGACTTCTTGCATCTTTGGGACAGCATAAAGCGGGCGTGGGATGGTTTTTGCCGTTTTTCTGTGCCCAAGTGAATGCATTCGAAAGTTGCAAAGCCGAAGGGTCCATAGCTTCTGAGTTGCGTGGGCCCCCGAAAAGGCTCCGCGACATGTTTGTTTGTACGGGCTTCGAGGCGAGTGAGGAGCTCCTGGTTGCTGCCACCCCAAGGACAAACCTCAAGACCATGTGCAGTGTGCCAAACAAACCGAATGCATAGGAAACCCCTTCCGATGTGGGCCGTTCCACGGTAGTCTCACAACCAACAAGCAGGGTCTCAACATTCAGCTTGCACCAGCCCAGGTGTTGCCAGGATCTGATTTTGCAGGCTCATCCGTTCCAGACCGGTTTAGGCACCAGCCAAACGCTCCCCACAGATATGCTCTTGTCGTCTTGTGGCAATCCATCGGGGCCGTCCTTGGGCACATTCGGGCTTGCACTTTGGGCTCCACCCCAACTGCCAAGAACTTGAGATGAGCCTAAGCCCAAGCTATTTCGAGAAGCTGCCAACAGCACATGCTCACAATGAACAGTTTCAAGACTCCCGGGTTTCCCTTTAATAAAAGAATCTATCCCCTGTAAAGGGGGTGACTTTGGGTTTTTTTCTGGAAACGGAACGCCCGCAAGACGAGAAACGCGTCGCCAGGGTCTCGAAAGTTTCGAGCTGAGGAGGGAGCTGGAAGAAGAATTCCAGATCACTGTGGCGCTGACTGAGGCCGCCAAGCGCAGCCTGCGGCCACATTTTGAGACGAAGGGCTTTGTTGTAGATGTCCTTGAAACAGATTCAAGTGAACCTACATGCACCTGTGCTTGTTTCATGTTTGCTTTAGATCCATGGAAAATGATCTCCAATGACAACCGCATTCTAACCAGCCAATTTACTTTCTCCGTTGCCACAAGGAGGGCAGATTCGCAAAGGACATTTGTATGTATCAATGCAAGCCCAGAAACAGCAACGGTTTTGCCTCATGTGCGCCACTCGAAAACGAGGGTTGGGCTCTCTGGTTTAAAGAACGGTTCCTTTTGGGTTTTGCCGATGGTCAGCGACCTGGGAAGGAGCCTCAACCAGGATTCCTATTACAGGAACCATGACTGAATTCAATCGGCCATAGGAGCTTTGACCGCACATATGACATTGTTCTTTAAGTTACCCAAAGGGAAACCTCAGGAGATGTTTTAAACTCTTTTCCGGACTCTCTGTTGAACATGCCTGTTCATTTGTTCCAAAACTGAATTCGAGAAACACAACACGTGCGACAGCATTGCAACGTCTTGCTTGCAGCCTAGGCTGCGAGGGAGAACCTTTCAATGCAGGGAACGCATGGATGTGGAAATCATGCTTGGTCTACCAGCAACTTTTGCCCGACTAATTGGTCTTCAGGTAGGCCCTCCGTATTTGAGTTTTCTTGTTGGACGTGAATTCCCATGTAAACATTCCCATGTAAATGATGTCTACCTGCCACCATACGGTATCCAAGACACACACAAAATTCACCGGTTTTGGGATGGGTGGTGTATCCCATGTCGGGTTTCATCTCTCCCAAGTGGTGCACCCATGCGGAACCCAAGCCCGGCTCCATCCGCATCTTGGGGCTGAGCTGCTTGGCGGTCGCCTTTGTGTTTGTCTTTTTCGAGGCCACCTGCAAGCTGCGCTTGATGAGCATCAAGCAGACGAGGCGTTGTTTTTTTTGTCTTTCTTTTTTTCTCATATTTGTTTCGGGGGGCGAACGAAACCGAGCGAGCCAGGCGGGGGGCAGTCTGAAAGAGGAATCTCTTCCCATACGAAGCGCAGGCTGAAGATAGTATTTTCTGCCCTAAATCCCAGAACCTTCCCCCACCCACCATTTGCACTTGAATTCCCTTGATGGGAAAGGAAGTGTCCGAGTGTAGAGGATGCATTTCCGAGGTATGCCAATCATGCTACGTATTTCTCCGGACAAAGGTGGCAGAAAAAAATTGTCAGCCCTCGGGTCCCTTGGTGAGGATCCCTCAAATACCCCCTGGGACCCGAGCGGGGCTGAGTCAATTGGATTTGTTCAGATGGCGTGTGGATTTCACATCCTGGAGTCTCCTTCCGACCCTTTAAAAATAGGTCCACCCCATGATTTTGGGTTACCCCGTTTTTAAAGGGTCATGGAGACTCCAGGTTCATGGAACCCAATGTTTTTGAACCGCTGCGCACTGCCAGGCCAATCCGAAATGTCTCCAACATCATGACGCTGGGCGACTGTCGATGCATGGATTTGTTTGTTAAATTTTATTGATGGAGCTTTGTTTAGACAAACATCCCCCTCATAGTTCTTTGGTTTCGAGGTTGCCAGAGTGCAAAGTGTGTTTTGAAGGAAAGTCTTGCAGTATGCCTAGGCACTTCTTTGGTGTAGTTTCTCTTTGTTTTTGCACCAGACAAGGCTTTTCTGTGCTCCCGGAAGGCGCGTGCAAGAGGACAACAGCCAGAAACATAGAATGGGTTTTGGCACGAGGAAAGGCCCTGAGAGGTTGACAACGCTTGAGCAGGCGCCAGAAGTAGCACGTGCCTTTGGCGGTAGAAATATGTTGCTTCCGAAAAGTGAGCAGGACATATCCTGCACTCTCCAAGACACATAGGTCCCTGACCCTCAATAGTCATCTAGGCGGTTTCGAAGCATCCAGTGACACCAACTAGGCGCCGGAGTTTGTACAATGTGCCGAGGTCGAACGGTCGCAACAAAAGTGCACCACTACACGGCTGATCTTGGGCGTCACCGAATCGCCCCGGAGAGTCCTTTTGGAAACAAACGGCTTCTCCAGAAAAGCTTAGGGGGAAGATTGTGCATTAGGTGTGTCTTCTTGAGGCTACTCTTTACAGTCGTACAGTGATGTTGGTTTAAAAGGGAGATCAAAGAGACTTCACCTATTTCACCCATCAATCTTTGGAAAGCGATTTCACCCATCTTTGGAAGTGGTTCTATTTTTCCCAAAGTGACTTCCAAAAAGGAACCCACCCGTAAAACGCGGCTTCCCTGAGACAACTGCATGCTGTTCCACGGGCCGAGGTACAACTATGTAGCGGCTGCCGAGGAGAACCCTTGGCTGCAGGAGTTGAACTTGAAGGCGCGATCCCGGGAATTCCATCGGAACGGATCGAGGTGCATTTTGCTTGGATTTTAGGGCTTTAACTTTTTGCCAAATGGGTTTTCCATTGAACAACCAAAAGTTGAGCTGTTAGCAGGGGAGCGGAAAGCAACCGAGCTAAGGTGTCGCCCACAAACGTGAAGGATTCCCACTAAAGGGGGGTGTAGCGAATATCCACCTAATGAACCATGTGTGAGCCATCCACAAACCAACCACAAGCCATGAGGACGTTTCAGGAATTCCAATTTTTCCCTTGCAATAGTTCGGAACCATGATGCTGACTCTCGTTGATGAAAAGGGAAGGGGGTCCCATGTTCAAAAAATAATCCTTGAGGTTTGGGGGAAGCACCAAGTGACTAAGTACCTCTGACGAATATGAATCGGATTCAAATTGAACTACCTGGAGTCTCCATGACCCTTAAAAATGGGGTCATAACCCAAAATAATGGGGTCATGGACCCATTTTTAAAGGGTCATGGAGACTCCAGGTACGTTTGAAAGGTCATATTTGTTCATCTTCCAGAATGCCTTTTGTAGACCATGAGCCACAAAGTGCAGAGACGCTTGGGTCGCCATATAGGTAGACGAGCCCAGGCTTGTTTTTTGCAGGCTACCTCAACCCGTCCTGAAGAGGCTGAGTTGGCAGGTCAGAAATTGGCCTCCAGATGCAGGAAACTACCTGGAATCTCCATGACCCTTTGACAATGGGGTCATTACCCAGAATAATGGGGTCATGGACCCATTTTTAAAGGGTCATGGAGACTCCAGGTAGCTGCTATTCCGATGGAATGTCAGCACGTTGTGACAACAAAGATGTTCAATTCGTATCGTTGGCTTTGCCCGACTCAAACACTGAAGTGCCAGCTTTCAAATCCTGCGACGATATGTGCAGTCCGACTTGCGGAATCCCGAGGGTCCGTCTGAACTTGACCGGGTAAGCCCAGGTTTGACCCCGGCTCGCAGAGTCGCGACGTGGCGATCGTCGCATGCGAGGATGTGAACCACTCTCTCGGCTCGCGGCGGCAGCGGTTCGCGGAGAGCTTGCAAGGAGCCGATCTGCATGAACAGATACCGTTTACGACTACATGCTTTACCTGCAGTAAAGCAAGTGATAGCACGCGATCAGAGCAACAAACATAGACCCAGCATGTATTCTCTTTGCATGTTGCTTGGATGTTAAACTTTTTGCCAAATGGGTTTTCCATCAAACCACCAAAAGTTAAGCTTTTAGCAGGGGAGCAGAAAGCAGCCGAGTTTCAAATTTTGAGAAACTCGCAGCCATTCGTTCTGGAAGCTGCTGGGTTGCCAATGCCCAGCTCAGGAGGGAACTTCTACACCCTCGGCAAAGAGGAGCAGGAGAAGCTGGCGCCAGAGATCCACGAGGCGAATGGGGCTTCCTCTATTCCAAATACATCCAAACACAGATTGAGGGGTATATACATAACATGATCGTGTGGCTTCTGGCATTTTGGCCTTTCACCTACCTTCACCATCCAGTCTGTTGGTATCGCTTTCCTTTCACAAACCCGTTCTACCTGCAGTCTCCATGACCTTCAAAATGGGTCCATGACCCCATTATTTTGGGTAATGGCTCACTCTTTAAGGGTCCAGGTATACATAATGTTTTATATAGGTTTGTTTTGCGAAGGTACTCCTTGTAAAGGGAAGTTGTTAGTTTTTTTCTTCCCGGGGCCACAATTTTGGCGGCACACGGTGGCACACACCCATAGTTGCGGGCAACATCTTGAGTGGCCTCTCAGTTTGTGCTGTTTTGTTTGGATCCTGGATCAAAGGAACTGAATCCCTAATCTAAGTACGTTCTACTTCGGGTCAAAATTGGTTAACGCACATCCTCACACGGCATCACCCCGACTGGAGTCATTTAGACGACATCCGGAACACATCTAGCTTGTCCAAAGCGAATCGACCTTTTGACCTTTTGGTCCTCTCCCCCTTACTGTGTTCACTCAGTTTTCCCCTGACCTATTTGTCGTAGGTGTGAAAGGCAAACCATTTACTCACGTCCTGAGTTCATGGACTTTAAACTCTTTGGGAAGACCATTCAGTGGCCCTTTGGTTGCAAGCAGGCCAAAGGTAAAGCTGCGCTTTCGCGAATCGCCTTGGCTCGGCTAGAACGCGATCTATATCGAGGGGGTTGCGTAGACAAAAGGCAAAGACGGGCGTTTGGCACCAAGCAGTGCAACCACAAGCCAATGCTCCCCCAACCAATCCGGATGGCTTGTCTTTTTGAGGGTATCCGTTTTGGAATAGTTTGAAGAGAAACCAAGGGGAAACCACCCATGTTTAGGGTCCATATCCAAATGGAGTCTTTGTGTTGAACAAGCCAGCTCGCTGTTTGCACCACAAGCCTGTAATGACAGCTTCAGACGTCGCTTCTTGCCTTCCCAGGATCTTCGGCTTGGTCTGGTTTGAGTGAAGCTTCTAAAAAGAAGAATCGGTTATTTCGGGGCCCGTAGGGGTGAGAGAAGCGCCCGAACCCCCAACCCCAGCCATTTTCATATAGTTCAGTGGGACTTGTGGCAATGGTAACCTCGTTTTTCCCAAGATCAACTCAAGAGGGTTTATGAGTAAAAAAAACTCGCCTCACCTCGTTTTGTGTTTCTTCGAAGTCCACAGATTTTCGGCGCCGGGTCTCCCCCTTGCGCCATGTGGGCCGCCGTTTTTGCCGCTTTGGTGCTGGGATCCGCCGGATCCGGCCTGGAGTTGCGGGTGGCCAAGGCGCTGGGGAGCAAGGCGCGGTTTCTGAGCGGCTCGCTCGTGGCCCAAAGCCTAGGGAGCCTGGGGTTCAAGTTGCCCTCAGAATGGCCTTGGGACCCAATCAGACGAACCCCCCCGTTGTTTTTGTGGTTGCTTGAAAATTACGATGGCAATCCTGAAGGGTAAACCATGCTGGTGAAGTATGAACCCCCGTGGTTTGGGTGGTAACTGAGCCCCAAAATCCAAAGCCAAGCTTTTGACCATTTCGTTTTCCCGCGTTGGCCCATGTGTGGTCCCAAGAGATGATGTTTCCCAGTTTGGTCCATAGTGGCCCAAAAGGCCAATCTCTTTTGTTTTCCATGTCCTGGGTTGCTACATATATGGGGTCAACATCACTCCACTCGGTCTTGAACACCAGCGGAAAGTGGAAATTAAGGCAGACACATCATCCAGAGACACACCGCAAGCACGTGCGCAGTTGAAGCGCTGCGCAGAGAATGTGCGCGGATACGTTTGCAGCGTGAGACCTTCTGAGAGAAGTTCTTACTAGGACCCTCAAACTACTCTGAATGAGATGTTGCCCCAGACGTACAGGATGTTTCCAATGTTTTAGGGTAGTTTGAGGGTCACTGGTCCTAGCTTTTGGCTGACTACCACGGTGCCGCTTTTGCCAGGGCTACAACAAGGTGCGCGTGTCTGTGGTCGCTGACGACAAGCAGCACGCAGCCGACTTCCCTTTTCAGTACCGCGAGCAGTTCAAGTTCCGCTGGACAGACAACTTTTTGCTGAGCTCGGTCATCGAGTCGCTCAGCAGAAATGAGAGCGACCAAGCCCTGGTCGCCGTAGGCAAAACAAAAGGCGGTTACGGCCCACTGGCAGAGACCTCCTTTTGGATTGCCTGCCCCACAAAAGCCACAGCGTAACACGCGAAAACGCGACGTAGGAAGCGCGAGCACGGTAGTCACGATGACACTACCTGGAGTCTTCATATACCCAGTTTTGAGGGGTAATGGAGAATTTAGGTACGACCCACTTGGTTTCCTTGAGAGCGCCTGGAACTCGGTTTCTTTGCATGAGCACGGTTTCTCGCGGCACAGATGGGGGCATTTGTTTTCCGAAATGCCAGCCTTTCGGGTGTGCTTGTAAGCGGAAGGTAAAAGGCCATTGGACATTGGCCGTCAGCAAACGGCCCCAAACCCTAAACCCTAAGCCTTTTCAGAGACGTCGGGGCTTCAAAATGCTGCACACAACCGAACTATGGAACGAGGGTCCTTAGGCTCCTTGATTGGAGTAGACTGCCTGCGAGCGCAGGTGTTGCTCGTGTCACTAGGAGCACCCGGACGCAAACAAAGCAACAACCTGGAGTCTCCATGACCCTATAAAAATGGGTCCATGACCCCATTATTTGGGGTAATGACCAACCATTTTTTAAGGGTCAGATCCGGAGACTCCAGGAACCCTTAAGGGACACATTTAGTTCACTTTTAGTTGTTTGACTGCAAGGAAGGAGAAAAGGAAGCGACCGCAAAAACGGCACTCGGTTTTTTGGGGCTGGGCCCTCAAACTCCTGTAAGATGCAAAACGGGGGAAGTCACCCCATTCTTGGGCACTCCCCGACTTTTCCGGGCATTGGGTGCAGGCACCTAGACCATGAACAACAACCCTTGAAAGGGACAGCCAGACGCCCCATTGTTGTGGGGCAAAATCCTGTGCGGGGTATTTTGAGGGTCAACCTGGAGTCTCCTTCTGACCCTATAAAAATGAGTGACTCCATTATTTTGGGTAATGACCAACCACTTTTTAAAGGTCAGAAGGAGACTCCAGGAAGCCGAACCCCAATGGAGTTTCCAGGCTCGGGGCGGGCAGCTGCCAGCTTCGCGAAAAGCGAAGTGCGAATTGCGTCGGCCGTGGCAGGCTGCAGGCGGGCCCGAATGAGCTGCACATCGCGGAGCAGCCGGTGATCATCGATCTGCCGGCCGAGGCGCGCGCCGCGCGCGCGAGAGGCGCCCGGCGATGCTTTCGGATGCAGAGGTTCACCGCAAAGACAGGGGCTGCGGCTTAAAAGCCATGGGAAAAGAAGGTCAAAGAAGGCCAAAGAAGGCCAAGGAAGGCCAGATGGGTACCTGGAGTCTCCTTCTGACCCTTTTCAAAATGGTTGGTCATTGCCCAAAATAATGGGGTCATGGACCCATTTTTGAAGGGTCATGGAGACTTCAGGTGGAATGGGTTTGTGAAAGGAAAGCGATACAAACAAACTGATGGTGAAGGTAGGTGACAGGCCAGAAAGTACCTGAACGGAGTCAAGTCAAATGTCTCTTTGACTCCGCCCAAAAAGTTGGTCTGAAAGCGGGGCCCCCCGCCTTGCCTTTCAATCCTCTGGCCTGGACCAACAAGTTGATTCACCCAACAGGTGAAAAGGTCGGCTGACGACCAATTGATGATGCCCTCGTAGGATTCACCAGAAAGAGAATTGCAAGGACCCGCTGTAGATGATCAATCTGCTTAGGAAAAACAATGGAGGATAAAGGAGCCCACTGTTTCAATGGCACACGAGGCAAGGGCAAGGAAAAGCGGCCACCGGCCAGGCAATTTCTTTGAATTTGAGGCACCATTCAGTCCCATTTGCCTTATGACAGAGTGCAAGATGTCATGAATGGATCCTGGATGTGCCCCCCAGTTTCGCAATTCTCGAGTGAGACCATTGTTCCGTGTTCATTCCAGAATCTTGCCCACTGAACATGAATGCAGAGGGTTACACCTGGTTCTGCCGCTAAATCGCTTAGAATCTTCAACTTACCCAAAGGGGAACCAAAAGGGCATGGGTCATGTTTTTTCTAGACCCCCCCACTTCAAGTAACCCTTTGTTGATGGTTTTGATCGGTGGTTTGGGGTTTCGAACCCCTGGTTCTTGTAGAAATGAGAACATTCGGAAGCCATCGTTCAATTCCAAACCAGACAATCCAAACGACCAAGATGCCATTTGTAGCAATCAGTGAAGTCAAGCCGTACCTGAGATCTTGCAGGATGAAGGCATCAGAGGCGTCTTCTGGGCCGATCCCTGCTTCTCTTCCAAGTTCGTGCTGTGCAGCGCCTTGTCCAATCCGTCAAACAGCTGCAACCGTATTGCATCTTAGCAAATGGCTACACTCCCTCAGACTAACACGGCTCCTAGAAGGCCTCTGTAAACGGAACCAGGTCTTCCAAAGGGGTCCTGGGAGCTTTCATGTAAGTCTGGGGGAGGGTCGGAATTTCAATGATTGATAGGTGGACCAAATTCCTATGACAACTTCGTCCACTGGGTCCCCTTTTTCTTTCGGTGAGCCACGTCTGCATGTTGCGGTCAGCTGCTACTGGGTCCCCCTAACAAAGGAAAGTCATAGCCAAGCGGGCAGTGTGCACTTCCTGCATCAAGCTAAGCCCACGGATTCGGCATGTGCAGTCGGTAGATGGGTAGATGTCTGGATCGAGGCTTCGGCAAGACCTTCCAGACCCTGGAACGGTCAACCCGTTTGTTGAACGCAGCGTTTGAAGACAGCACGATGAATGTCTTCGGATTGCTTGGAGATGCATGGAAGCAATATACAACTGTGGTTGTGCTTTACTTTCTTGATGTTATCTTACTTGTTTGGATGGTGAACTTGGAACTTTTGTCCAGGCTAATTCATTATGTCAACTTGCCAGCTAAGGACAACTTCTACGATCAGACCGGGGAATTGAGCCGGGAGTTCTTTAGCCGGGTGTCGATGAATGTGAAGCGACGCTTTTGGCTGATGGTCAATGGCAATCACGACAATTGGGTATCTTGGTGATTCCGACACGTAGCCTTTGACTGTTGTTTTTGTTGGCTTATTACACATCCCACTAAAAGCTTCAAAGCTTTGCAAGGGATCCACGAACCAAGGTATGTGGGCTCCCCGTTTGCGGCAACCAAAAGGACAACTTCGGCATCGGACAGATGCAGTTCTATCCAATGGACTCGGTGGCATCTTTGCAGAGTCCAGTCTTTACCTTTGACCTGGATCCCGACCAGGACAAGCACTGGGACCGCTTCTTGAACAACGGGCCTCTCGGATGAAAGAACGCCCCCCACAGCAAAGCGTGGTTTCGGCGGCCTTGTTGAGGAGTTCTGACTCTCTGCGCCGCAGATGGAAACCGAAACCGCCGGACAAGGTGTAGCTTGTGCGTGCGCGAGTGAATTTGGGAACCAAGCGGCATGAAGAGTTCTTGTCGGAACAACGTTCATGATATAATATTACCTGCTACCCCCTAATTTGTACACTTGTGGCACCAAACGGGACATTTGCAAAACTTGATCACTGTTGTTGTACAAATTGAGGGGTAGAAGATAGAATAGAATAGATCCGGACTTTGATACTGGCAGGCGAAACGGCCGCTGAGGACGAACTTTCTTTTCTACCACAAGCTGGGGAACGTGGGCTTCGTGGGCTATTCAGGTGCAGCAGATTTGGACACGGTCCGCCCGCATATGGAGGCTGCCTGCAGGTATTTCGAGGAAACTCAGCCACAGGCTGCTTGGCCTGATGTCGAATAGATGGATTTGTGCACACCCTTTCTTGACTGCTATTGGGTTGGATCTTTGGACATTAGCTTCTTGGGAAATAGAGGTGTTTTCCACTAACCCCCCAAAAAGTTAAACTTTTTGCAGGGGGGTTAACAGCCACCAAGGTTAAAGGACGGCCCAATGCGAGAGCCAAACAATCCGTCGATAAAGCTGCTCCTGTGCGTTTTTTTAAATTCAACCGAGAGGACGTGTTCTGTGGAAAAAAGCCAAGAGGAAACAAGGGCCCGCACGATCGGTTCTGCTCTGAGGTGATTTTTCTGCTCGGCCACTGGAACAAAGGCGGTTTGGGCTGCGCTTCGGAGATGTCGGTGCCAAAGATTCACCAGCGGCTGCAGCAGATGCCTGGCTGTGCTGGACAGCGCATCAAGTACATGGACGGCCATGAGCACTGCAACGCGGCGCAAGGGGTGGACAAAAACCATGTCTCGCAGACTTCACAGGCACAGGATGACTGTTTTTAAGCCCGGTGTTTCTTTCAAGTGAATGGCTCCTGTTGAACATGTGCTGACGAACCTAGTTGACACGCGGTGTGGTAGGCCTGGAGTTATCCATATCGTGTGGGCTTGCGAGGCACTGGCCCTTACTCACCCTCATTCCGAAGCAAATTGGCCGATGCGCATGTTTAAGGCGTTTGAGAGGACTTCAGACTGAAGCTGGCTTTGCGGGAGGACAAAGCACCCGAAAGCTCTGAGGCAACTACATCCAAGGCCAAGATCATCACAACAAGTATCTCAGTTGCCCAAGGCGAATCGAGCTTTCGACCTTTTGGTGTCCTGTTTTGGCAACCATATTCAGTGATCACCTTTTATTTTCACCTGGACCCTCAAACTAGCCATTAAAAAGGACATAATCCAATTTTGAACCGGCAAGTGTTTCGGTTGCTGAGGTATGGCTTCATGCTTGGTGGCCATGGAATGGCCGACCCTTTCTGCTTGCCCCAGTACGGCTTCGTGTACTTGGACACCACGCAGCACAGGATCCGCTTGTTCTACTTTGAGATTGGCTCCTTGGCAAGAAACGCAAGTGCCAGCGATGGGCCCAGTGGCTTACAAGGGAAACCACCATTCAAATCCTCAATCAAATCCTTATAAGGGCAAGGAAACCACCAATCAATCCCAGCGACCCCAGGGAAAATTTGAAAATTTGATTTTGAAGACCTTGCTCTGGGGTCCTCCTTGGGCCTGGGTTGATTCCTGCTTGGAAGGGCCCCAACGGGAGTTGCTTGGAAGCTCGCCAAGCAACTGCCTTGTTCGGGGCTTGGGCACCTTTTCAGGGTTACATGTGGCTGTGGCGCGAAAATCGCTACCCCAAATGGAACCCTGGTAAGTGGAACCATGGACCAAAACCTGCGTTTTTTTGTGTGGTTTAATTTTGACCCACAGCCCTGTGTTGTCACGGGCTTGTCTAAGTTGCTTGCCTGTTGAGTGGGGGCTGCCAACAGCCTGCTGTCCTGGGCGCAGGTTTTGAGGCCTCCAAAAGGGGCTGGTAGAAAAGGGAGACATGTGGTTTTGGGCGATTCAACCCTTCTTTGTTGGTGCTAAGAACCTGTCCAGGGTGCGGGGGCCTTTAGTTGGTTGTTTTTTTTCTAGCATGGGTGCTGTGCGAAGGGTGTGACTTGGAGTCGCCACAGCGATGTGTTGAAGCTTGTCTAAGCCGATATTGTTCGACGAGCTTCCCTGCTTGCCTTTGTTGGGCACCAAAGCCCCCAATGTGTTCAGGAACTGGGCAAAGTACCAGAACCAAACAGGGGTAGTTATCCACCCCCCCCAACCCTGCCTTCTCTTCATGATTTGACGGGCCTCTGCCATGTGGGGGGGAAATAAGATGGAAATAAGCCTTCAAGTTGTGATTCAAGACTCACGAAACCCAAACCCGAACTGATCCAACTCATTTCTCCAAAAGCACAGCCCGACCTTTATTTTTGAACCATGGCTAAAAGTCGCCCAACTGAAATACCTCACAGACAGCAATCGACCTTCTTTATGGCTCAAAGTCGCCCAACTGAATACCTCACAGGCAGCTCTCCGCCTCGAAGCGAACCCGCCTCAGGCCGCGGAAGCCTTTGGGGCATTCTGCTGGGCCTGCTACTGGGCTGCTACTGGGGTGGCCTTTGTGGCGCAGCCCTGGGCTTCGGCTTCGCCCGCTGCCGACGCTGCGGCCCCCGCGGGAGAGCGATCCGATCGCTTCGTTTGGCGGGGGGACGGGTGCATCTCGAGTTCGAAAAGAGTTGGTCACCTTATCCGCATGGAGTTGCGGGAGAAAGGTGACCCCTATTCCATTTATGGTTCCATTTTGTAAGGGGAAGACTAGATAACTGGAATTGGGGACCCTTCCCCTTATGGTAGGGGGGATGTCACCTTCCAAGCCAGTTTTGAAGGGGATCCGGAGACTGCAGGCATGGATCTGTTCCGAACTCAGGGACATCTTGTGGATTCCACCTGGAGTAACCCCTCGCACCTCGCATGAGGGAAATCATATTGCAGCATGCCCCAAGAGTACCGAGAGGTATGCACGAGTTATGTAAATTCACAGGACCACAAAATTGGGTCAACATTTGGCTGTTTGTTTTTTGAGGGTACCTCTTTGTTGGTGGTTTTTCAAGAAAGCCAAAAGGAAACTTGTTTCGGTCCCCTAAAAAACAACCAACTGACCAAACAACCGAGTCTACTTGTAGTTGCCAAAGCCGGAGTTTGCTCGGCTTAAGTGGGCTTCACGGCTTTACCCACAGTTGCAAGTCAGAGCAGTTGACCAGTGACATCATGGTTATCTCACTGCCCTTCAAGATTGGCAAGACCATCTCAGTGATAGGCAGCAAGAGTCCCCGGGCCAATCCACGAGGTGAGTTCGTCAGTCCCGTTGCGGCAGATTTCTCCAGGATCAAGTGGAGCTCCGGGCTTCTGGGCATCTTGGGCTGTGCCTTCGGCTTCGGAGCGGGCTACTTCCTGGGGGTCTACGTGTTGAACCCCCACTTTCCCGTTCAGGACGTCGGGGCGTCGGGGCCTGGGGGACTTGGAGCTTGAGAACCGGGGAAGTGGCTTAGAAACATGGGTATGGCTGTGAGAACTGAGGCTGGCAGACCAAGTGGTCACAACATGTCACAACCCACTTGGGTTGAACTTCAAGTATGTGCCTTTGCTTGTTCAGTGGTCAAATGTCAGCAAGTGAGTCGCGTTGATCCATTTTGGGCTCGTGTGTCAAAATCAAAGACAAGCTAGATGGAACACACCCGTTTTTGTGGTGTCCGATTTTTTTCGGACAAATCTGTGCGATCACAAGGCATATCCTAAAGCCGGCCGTTTTAGGCCAATCCATAGCTCGTGTTCTGTTTCGATGTCCCAAAGTCGACCGCGTGGTTTCAACTTCGCTCGCTGCTTTCAACCTGGCTGCCAAAGGGAGCCTTTGGGCCAAGTCGCATTGGCCAGTGTTCCATGCCCCGGCTTGCAGATGTAGGAGTTTGCTTACGAGTTTCTGGGTGGCAAATCAATCCTTCCTGAAACCTTATGCCAGATGGCAATGATTTCCCCTCTAGGAGTAGGATTGTCCGGACCCGTCGAGATGATTTTGAGTAACACCCTGGGAAAGCCTGTTGCCAATTGGGATTTGTGTGTTCCTTCCCGGGCAGTGTCTCACTATTGTTTAGGGTTTGGAGCTTCCTCCACAACTCTTTCTAGGGTCACCTTGGACTGTGTACCCCAGCTGCTGAGGTAAGACTTGATTTGGAATGTATGGTTTGAGGGTTTGGACCCCTGTTTCTTGTAGAGATCTTCTTAAAAAAGAAGAAAGAAAAAAAGAAGAAGCAACAAACTAAGCTCCAAACCAAAAACACCAACCACCTGAGCTCCCCAATCCAACCCCCCTGGCGGGAAGCTGAGATGTGGAAGTGTCCAGGATCGCTATGGCGACATCCTGAGCTGCGTGCAAAGTAACTCAGTTGGTCAAAGCGAATCGACCTTTTCACCTTTTGGTTTTCCCTGTTTGGTCCATGTTTAGCCATGCCTGGAGTCTCCATGACCCTTTAAACATGGGCCCATGACCCATTTTTTTGGGATGTTCCCCCCATTTTTAAAGGGTCAGAAGGAGACTCCGCCCCAGATGGTTCGGTCCTTTGGGCACGTGAGGTAAGGGAGGCCTTCACGCCTGCACGCACTTCGCCAAGCCATGGCTGGATGAAGCGGTCACGGAGCCCATGGCGCGTTTTTGGCTCTGAGACGGGGTCATCCATCGTCCAGAGGACTCCTCTGGATCTGCTCGCTTTTGAACAGGGCTCCTTAAAAGATACATGTTGCAACCAGTTGAAACATGGCTTGTTCCACTTAACATAAAGGGATCCCACCATTTACAAGGCAATGTTCATGTGTAATTATAATGCAAGGATCCCTGTTGAAAGGACGCGTTTTTGATCCCCACACAGATCTTGGACAGCTCATGCACGCAAACCCCTCGTAGGACTATGCTTTCATGTGGCTCGAACATGACCTGGGCCAGCTTTGCAGTTTCCTGTGGGGAGGGTGATGTGTAAAGGGAAAAGTCTCGTCATCAGAAGGAACTCCGAATTCATTCTTCTGTGTCTGCCCAAGCGAGTGCCCAGCTTCGACACATGGGTGTGGCTCACAATTCACCAGGAGGGGTTACGCAGGTTTTGGTCCATGTTTCCACTTACCAGGGTTCCATTTTGGTACCGGTTTTTTGAGCCACAGCCACATTGATTCATGAAGCAGTGTCATCGAAGATGACCTTTAGATCGTGTGATGTGACTGGCGTCGAGATTTAGGCCGACCAGGGCAACTGCCAAAGGTCTGTCTTCGTTCCCACTTGGCAGTCACTGGGCCAGTAAAATGCTCACCATGCTTTAATTACTATTGGAATAGCCAACCCACACCCAAATTATCATTGGGAAATCGGTCTTGTTCTCCTACTCCTCTCAGCTTAAACCGGCTTCATAAGGCCACATCACTGCGCATGCATCTCAAGCTCGAGGGCAACCAGAAATTCAACGGGAACCGGTTTTCCCTGCGTGCTCCAAAGAAACGCCCAGAACCGTCAGGGCGCTTTGTGCACAAAGCTTGGCCATGTGCTCGATCCAGTCCATCCTTTTCTGTTATGTGTCGGTGCATGCGAGCGTTATCGCAGCTTCGAAAAGACCGGACGTTTCCGCAGCTGGTCTTTGGCTGCTTTGTGGTCGAGGCGCGATTGAGAGGTGCTACTCCAGACTCTGTCTGCCATTGGCGACAAGGCGCACGCCCAGGCCGAGGCTGAGGTAAATGTTACATGGTGTTGGGAATCCGAGGTCGGCTTTTCAGAGAAGTGTCGTGTTAGAGCTTGTGCACCTTTGGAACATAGAGCTATGTTCAAGTTCAGCATCGGATGTTCTTCTTGCAAACCCGAACAAAACACACACCTGGAGTCTCCATGACCCTTTAATCATGGGGTCATGACCCCGTTATTTTGGGTAACGACCCCATTTTCTAAGCGTCATGGAGACTCCAGGCACTCATGTGGCAAGCAATCCTTGGCAGCGGTGAAGCGAAGAGGACTGGCTGCAAGAGAGATCAGGCTGCCTGGTCCGTGGCAGTGGATGGTAGATGGGTGTGGCCTAGCAGTCAGACACTCCAGGACTGAAAAAGTGAAGGATTACGTCTCAAATGGGACAACCCCCCAGTCATGAACCAAATGGGACAAATCCGTCCCAATGAACCAAATGGATCCAAATGGGACATACGCCTATAAATCAAACAGGGGTTTACAACTCCTGGGTTCCCATTCAGCACTGAGAAACCTGCCTTGTGTCTGTCCGGAGGTCCAGTGGCACGACATGCGGGCGGCAGTTCTTGATGCCTTCACTAGCATGAACAGCTACTTGGCGGTGCACCTCCGTTGTTTAGCGGCACTCTGTTTTCCGGTGGCTTCTCCGCTATAAAACGTTATCCGCGCTTCGCAGCGGATCGATGAGCAACTTTTGAGACGACAGTGGTAACGTGTCGATGGTGGCTTGCACGATTGGGAAATTAGGTTGCCTGTGTATTGTTTTGCACATGCGACATGAACTACGCGCACGTGTGTGTGTGTGTGTGTGGTGTGTGTGTGTGTGAGTTTGTCTCTGTGTCTCTGTGTCTCCGTGTCTCTGTCTTACTGTCTCAGTTTCAGCGTCAATTGGCGTCAAATTTGATTAAGAGATCATGACCTCGAATCAGGCTGGTCTTTGGTGGTTCCGGGAAAGAAATGGCTTCAATCGCCCCAAATGGACCTTTGGGAAAGAAATGGCTTCAATCACAGCCTTTTGGTCGCTCCGGGCGAAGGGAACCCATTTGCAAGGCACCTTCTTGCCAGTGAACGACTTTCAGAAGCAGGCGCGGGGGGAGGGTTTCGCGCGATTGTTTTTTTTTAGAGTAAGGAACACCTGAGTTATGGCGCAAGAAACCCCGGATTGCGTGTAGCTTGGGTTGGGATTAGAACCTGCCCAAGTCAGAAAACACAGCTGTTGGCTTCGCACTCCCTCAACGAGCCCAAGTGCGGGAGCATTTCGAGTAGCATGAGCTAGTCAGAAAACTGGCAGTCACTGAACAGCCATACCTGGACCCTCAAACTACCCTGAAAAAAGGGACATCTCATCACCCCATATTTGTGAGCAGTATCTCATTTGAAAGGGTAGTTTGAGGGTCCAGGTACCTAGCTTGCTTGCTCGATCTAGGAAGGCTTTGCGCTTAGTGACCGACAAATTGGGCAAGTTTCGCACACTCTCGTGAGTCCCTAGGATCAATGCGTTGGGTCAAAAGACAAACGGTGCAATGGAATGCGGTCTGGAAGCAAACAGAATAGACCGAGATCGAGAAGACAAGGGCAAGCCCGGCAGGCTGGCAAACAAAAGCGGGAGTTTCCATCATGGCATTTGATCTGCAACGTTCCAGGTGACCTGTGAAAGACAAGCGGTTCAAGTTTGAAAAGTTTTGTCTTTCTTGGCTCCCCTATCACGTTATCAGGGTTACAGGAGCCCTCCGACACTCCATCCCTCAACTCTATCATGTCCCACCCCGCCTCGGATGAGTAAGCTTCGCAGCTTTACTCGGGCGCGTCTATGTGGCACATGCCAACTCGCTTAACTCGGAGCTGAATCCAGTCCAGTGCTTGCACTGCAACCAGGGAAGCCATCATGTAAGTTAAAGACCGAAGGGTTACCCTGAGGCTCCCTTAGTGCTTCCGGGAGGTACCCAAATGATCCTGCTATATAACCCTTGCCAACACATCAAAGGCTACCTGGACCCTCAAAGACCCACAAATCTTTGTTTGTTTTGCCTTGCGTCCCTTTAAACCAAGCCAAAAGGGTACCGACTCCAAAAAAAGGGACACCCCATGCACCTGGCAGCACGCGGGAAGGAGTTCAAGCGCTTGCGCCTGGTGCGCCGGGACCCGATGTTCCTGACCATGGCCACACTGCTGGAGGCGGGGGGTGTTGGAGCAGAGTCGCAGAGTCACGGGTCGACTCACATTTTGGGTGCCTGAACTTCAACATGCTGTTGGGTTTGGACCATTTTTGTGGTGAACAAAAACACAAGTTGTTGGGTTTGGACCATTTTAGTGGTGAACAAAAACACAAGTTTTTGGGTTTGGACCATTATTGTGGTGAACAACAAGTTCGGACCCACTCGATTGGAAGTGAGTAGATAGTTTTTCATACTGGTAAGTTGGTTATACCTGCGGGTTGCGGTAGGTTGGTTGGTTGGTTGGTATTCATAGGGTGGGATTCATTCATCAACTCGCGCGACATGTTGTCCCGGCCCAAACAGAAATCCCGATGCCGGTGAAAACATCACTTTGCAGGCTTTGGGATAAGTCTTCTCTTGGAGCCTGTGGCGTTGAAGTGGACCTCGACGCTTTTGGGGAAACATCGCCCTTAGCTCATTTCGAGCATCCCCTAGTAAAGCAACAGCGCCCTCTCTTCCAGAGGTGGGTTTTCCTATAGGTGTCCATTACACCATCAAAAGGAAAGGCACCAACTGCAACAAACGGACGGACCCAGTTTTGACTGGTCGCCATTTAAAAAAAAAAAAAGATCCGCGAGAGAGGTCATGCCCTAGATCTGCACCAGTTCGGTGGCACCATTCATAGAGCTTCATGAATCCTAACGAGGAGTCCTCCAGACCTGGAGGGGTCAGCTGCGTTTGGCCCTTGGCCGGAGCTGCTTGATGACTGTGGAGGAGCATGAGGCATACGCGTGGCGGATTTTGACACTTCAGCTGGTTGCTTTCCCAGTTTGACTTGTGAGGTCAAAGACATTGCTGCAACTTATCAAACTGCTCGTAGGGATGCAAAGGCTTTGGACAGATTGTAGCCTGAAACGTTTATTCAGCCGCGCCGAATTCCTTTGCAGTTGCAGGGCCGGTGATGGATTTTGACTTGGAAGCAGTCTGAGGGTATCCATGGTCATGGGCGGGGTGGTTCAGTGCGACGCAGAACCACATCTGGGCAGGACGGGGCGGCGGGGCGGCGAAGTGTTTTGGGGCGCCTGGTGCGAGTCAGGTGGACTCCTTTCCCTCCTTGGAGAGCCTGATCTCTTACTCTAGCGGACTGGATCCGGAGAAGGCGCGGGTTCATCGCGGGAGGGAGGGAGGGGGGGGCAGGGGTTTGGCGATATCGGAAGCAGTGTTAAGACAGAAAGGTTAAAAATAGCATGGGGATTTCTTTCGGCTGAACTGAAGATGGGCCTTGGAGTGAGGTGCCTTAGCATAAAGAACATGAACACATGACGAAGAAAAGCCCGACGTAGATGCGCCATGTCATTTGACTTCCTTGTTGAACCTCCTTTTGGTCGGTATTCGGAAAGCTCAAAGCACCACCACCCGTTTTGGAGGCCCTAAAAACAGACGAGCCACCCACATCCCTGTTATTCTCTCTTGCTGACACATGGCCTCAGTTAGGAGCTCAAGCGCATCCAGTGGCTCCACGACGGAATGACTCCTGAGGAGGCACGCTCTCTCTGTCTTGACTGCCATTGGGTTGGATCTTTAGACTTCAACTTCTTGAGAAATCAAGGGGTGTTCCACTAACCCCGAAAAAGGTTATACTTCTTGAAGGGGTGTTCCACGAACCCCCCGGAAAAGTGAAGCTTTTTGCAGGGGGTGGTCGTTACAGCAACCGAGCCGTGCAATGTGAACCTCTTTGGGCCTTGAAGGACCTCCAAGAAACGCCTGCGAGAGGAATATCACGAGCTTCTCAGGGTTGCCAGCCAGCATGGTTGCAGCAACTGTGTACAAGACTGAAAGGGGACTCCTCAGAAACTATGTCCTACAAATATATAATATATATGTATATATACACATTTTTTGGAGGAGCCCTAGGCCATCGGCTGATCATGCCGCCACCGCCATGAACGGAAGCAGCCGATCACTCTTGTACACATATTCACATATTCGGATTGAGCCGAAGCAAGTGTTTTGTGTTCATATTGCAAGGGTTGTACAGCGAAAAGTGCTCAACAGTTGTCAGTCTCCGTGGTCCACATTTGGGGTTGTTCAGATATTGCTTCACGCTTGGTCTACTACGCCGTTGCCTGGTTTTCCATGCAACCATAGGGTTGCTGGAAATGGGATGCAAAGGCTCTGGGTGGTATTTAGCATGTGTACCAAAAGGAAACCAAGCTTCTTTTTTTAACATGGAAAGAGGCCAGGTTCGTATTTGAAATGTTTTAACATGGGAAGCTAGGGGCATGGCCTGTATATGGTTTCCGAACCACTTGATGTCCGGCGGTAAGATTTATGTTAGTCACCTAGACTTTGACATTACTGTAGTAGAGCTGCTGGAAGTGGCAAGCCACGCTGGATGTTTTCCGATGCTTGGACATGGTAGTCCTGGCCCGCCTTTATATGAGTCTGGAGGTGGCCGCTATGCTCGACAGATGTGCATCCACTTACTTGGCTTCTTGAAGAACTTGGGGAGTCATGTATGCCCATGGACTTTAGGGCCATCCACAATGATACGCCTAGAGAAGACGATAGTGGTGGCCATGGAAGGATCTCTGGCAACTGGCAGTGACAGAGTTAACCTGCAATAGCCGATGGGCTCCTTGACCCTTCCAACTTCACAGAAACCAGGTTCCGCCGCACCGCAGCTGTTTTAAGCACAGGAAGGCACGTAAAGAAAAGCGAAACACGCGGGTTTGGTGCGGATTCATGAGGTGTTTGTTTTCTCCGACACTTCGTGGGCACAGCAAGCGGCGGCGCTGGGATCGATCTCCATGTGCGAAGCGAATCGTCTGCGGCTCTTCGACCCGCAGAGCTTGGGACTGCCCAGAGACTTTGTGCTGACCAGCTTCTCCGAGCGGAAAGGCTGATGCTGCAAGGTGCAGCTGGACCAACTTTTTTTGGGTCCCCCGCCCGTCGAACGGGAAACCCCTGTGTGTGTGTGTGTGGGTGGGTGGGTGGGTGGGTGGGTGGGTGGGTGTCTATGCGTGTGTGTGTGTGTGAAGTTTTAGGGGACTCCCCAGAATAGCGGGTTTCCTTTTGGTTTTCCTTGAAAAAGAACCACCACAAGGGGGTACCAACTCCAAAACTGGACAGGCCCAAATCCTAGGAAAGAACAAATACCCAAGTTGAATAGGCTACTCGAATTCTGGGCGAGTTCCCTGAAGGTGCAGCAGGAGAAGCTGACAGAGCTGCTGACTGGAATTGGCAATGGCCAGATGCTGACGGAAGACTCCCCGGATGTGTCTCTGATACCTATCGGGGCATCCGCGGGTCAGTCTGAAACCATCTTCATGGCGACCCAGTGGCATCATTATTTCCTTTCTTTCTACTCTAGAAAGAAGCCTGGCAAACCAAAAAGAATACATGGGCATCTTCTTCGAGGAAAAACACCATCGCCACTTTCCAGAAACTCTGGGCCAGATGGGAAAAAAGCTGAGGTTTTTCTTCAAGCCATACCCACTTTCCAGCTCCCGGGGAAAAATAAGCGAGGCGAGCACCACGGACTTCTTCACTCCCATTTCCCTTGATCCCTACCTACAAGGCCGCATTGCCTGTGCGAACACCCTGCCTCTCGGCGCACCCACGGTGTTTTCGTCGACGGGTTCCTGGGCGTGTTGCTTTTCTGCTTGTTGGACCCGCCAACATGGGTTTTCTTGGTCTTCCATTTACTTACTAATTGTTTTATGTTCCCTTGTTGTTTTTACAGGGAATCTATCATATACTGGGAATTTATCTTTCCAGGCGGCTTAATCAAGTGGAAGTGGTGTCCCTTTAAACCCACCAAACGCGGGGTAGCCTCCAAAAAACGACGCACCCACCTGGACCCGTAGACTCTTTCTTAGCCAACGGGAAGTCAGCATTCGTAATTTTGGGGCAATACCCCATTAAGCGCATTAAGCATGGATATTTGAGGGTGGTAGACGTTCATAGCACCGAATCACCAAGGTCGGATTTGTATGCCATCGGTGCTGCGCGGGTTGACACCATGCTCATGATCCTGTCCGTGTCCACCAAAATGCAGGAAGCCCACCGTGACATCGTGACCCGTGACTTGCTCGAATTGTTTGTTTTGGTCGCTTTCGCCCTTTGATTTGTTTGTCGCGCTTGTTGTTTCACCTCACAAGTAAGACCGGCAGAACACCCCAAACCCCCATTTCCCACGGGATGAATTCTGGGGTGGTTTCCCATTTTCCTGGGCGGCTGGGGTCCAGAGCGGATGTTCTGTGGCGGTTTGTCTGAGGCAAGATGATCGAGGGGTTCAATGATGCCTGCCAGGAAGCGGGAACGCAAGTGACAGGAGGCCGGCATTGAGCAACACTTTGACTGCCGGGTTTCGGCCCTCCAATTCTTTGACCATATATGGGGGGATCCTTCCCATTGCTTCCAGGCACTGTAGTTGGCCCCAAAAAAACACTCATGGAAACCTAGAGGCAAAGAAACCCGGAATCGTCTATATCTATGTGACAAAGCTATGGGTATGACCCCATGTTGGTATCACCGAAAGGTAAACTTTTCCGCAACCACGAGAATCTTTGCACAAACCTGCGACGAGCTCACCGGTTGAACCGAACTCATCCATGCAGGTCCCGAATCCTCTATTTCCAGGTCGGTTACAAGGACACTCAATGCACAGGATGCTGTTTCCAGTGCTGAGATTCAAACTCAGCCTTTGGCATTTTTCTGTCGCCAGATTCCAAGTGCTCGCCAGCTTTTGTTTGAGACAGTAGGTGTCACATGTTCACATCCTTGGCGTTGAGTGCGTCGCCAAAGTACCTCGTGAGGATGTACTTTGACCCCATTTGACTTGAACCAGCCATAGGAACTACGCGCACCCTTAAAGTTTGTTTTGCATCCATTTCGGCTCCATGGTCGCCGCACGTTCTTTTGGGTATATAGGGGGAACTCGAACTCCCTCCCAAAAATGGTGTACAATTGTAATTGTCCTTGTGTTTCTCCTGTAAACCAACCGGAAAACGGGTACCCTCAAAGATCACACACACACACACACACGTAGGTGTTTGTTTTAGGTGTGTTTGGCAAACAATAGACGGCACTGGTTTAGATGGGTTGTACGCTCCATTTACCAGGGCCATCTATTTTTCACAAGGCCACCACATCTATAAATGGCGGGCCCGCCTTCACTTTTTCCTTTTACACCAACCCTGCAAAAGGGTACCCTCAAAGATCACACACCCCTCTACTTTCAGGCCAGACTGTCTTCAACCCGTGGGCTATCATCGGGGGCTGTGCAACGACGACTCTTACGGAGGCGGAGCTGGTGCGAGCAGACGGGCTTCAGTCGGGGGACGTTCTGGCGCCCAGCCTTCAGATGGATCTTCGTGCGACAATCGGGTTGGGGGTGGGGGGGTTGTTTGGGTTTGTCTGCACGGCCCCTTTTGTCTCCCTTCAAACCCACCCCGAAATGGTACCAACTCTAAAAGGACCCACACATTTGGGGAATTCATCGGCGGTGTCCTTTCAGTGACCCATTTTTTTCCCAAAGAAAAGGTACCGCGCCTCCCTTTCTCCTCCTCAGACAGTGTACCGCGCCTCCCAAAAACATATACCTGGAGTCTCCTTCTGACCGTTTAAACATGGTTGGTCATGACCCAGAATCATGGGGTCATTTTTTTCAAGGGTCAGAAGGAGACTGCAGGTACATCCAGCCCAGTAACGCTCAGGTGCTTACCAAGCCTCTGGGCAGTCAGATCGCCGCCAACTTGGCGCAGTGGCTGGGGGACGCGTCCAAGTGGCCCAAGGCTCAGGCAGCCATCGACCTCGACACGGCCATCCGCGCCGTGCGGAAGTCGGAGGCGCGGAGATCGTGGAGATCGCGGGCGCGTTTTTTTTGGGGGGTAGTTTTTTTTTTGTTGTTTTTTCTGTTTTTCTTTTCCTTCTGACCCGGGGATTTGGGTCGATGTTTGCTCGAGAAGATGGAGAGAAGCCAAAAACAAGATGTTGTTCGACCCAACCAAAGGAAGACCCAAACCAACGAGTCCGGGTGGCAGACTGTTTTGTGTTTTGGATAAGCTAAAAGGTCCAGTTGAGGTTCCGAAATCGGTTGTACTTCAAGTGTCCAGCATGCTTTCTGGGCGCCGGAGCGGGGTGGGTGGGTTGGGGTTGGGCTTTGGGGTTGGGTGGCTGCGAGCCAAACCGGCCATTCTGAAGATCAGCCCAACATGGGCTTCGAAAGTGGCAAGTTGTTCCGTCGCTGACTCATTGACGCCTCTTCCAGATTGTGTTTCCTGAGCAAATCTTTGCTTGGCTTGGCGCCTCAAGCCGCATTTTCTCACTTTTCAAACCAACTCATTTCGGTTTTCAAGGGCCTTTCTGTTTATTTCCTTTCCTGCCTGCTTGCTTTCCTGCCTGCCTGCCTGCTTGCCTGCTTGCTTGCTTGCTTGCCCGCCTGCCTGCTTGCCTGCTTGCTTTCCTGCTTTTTGCTTTTTGTTTTTTGCCTTCTTTCTTGCTTGCTTGCTTGCTTGCTTTCTTGCTTGCTTGCTTGCTTGGTTGCTTGCTTGCTTGCTTGCTTGCTTTCCTGCCTGCCTGCCCGCCCGCTTGCCTGCTTGCCCGCCTTCTTGCCTTCCTGCCTTCTTGCCTTCTTGCCTTCTTGCCCTCTTGCTTTCCTGCCTGCTTGCTTTCCTGCTTGCTTGCTTGCTTGCTTGCTTGCTTGCTTGCTTGCTTGCTTGCTTGCTTGCTTGCTTGCTTGCTTTCCTGCTGCCTGCCTGCCTGCCTGCCTGCCTGCCTGCCTGCCTGCCTGCCTGCCTGCCTGCCTGCCTGCCTGCCTGCCTGCCTGCCTGCCTGCCTGCCTGCCTGCCTGCCTGCCTGCCTGCCTGCCCACTCGCTTGCCTGCTTGCCTGCTTGCTTGCCTGCTTGCCTGCCTGCCTGCCTGCCTGCCTGCTTGCTTGCCCGCCTGCTTGGTAGTATCCGGGTTTGGCCCAAGTTTGCCCCCAGGCGAACATGGCGCGGCTGAACCGCAGCGCCGCGCTGCTCATGGCTCGCTTTCACGCCCACGGGGCCACGGACATCACGGGCTTCGGGCTGCTGGGCCATGCCAGGAACCTGGCACAGGCAGGGCCTCATGTCTGGTGTGTGGAGCCTCAAAATGCCCGAAAACGTGCCTGGAGCCTCAAAATGCTCCCAAACACGGGAACCTCAAAATGCCCCAACAAAAGCAGGATATTCCCTTTCAACGTAGTTTGAGGGTTCGGGTGTATTGGTTTGAGGTGTTCAAGGCGAACCAACAGGACAACCAAATGGGAGAAGATCATTTCGTGGTAGGCGCCACTGTGTTTTTGTGGTTTTAAAGGAAAGCGTGGATTCGGAAAAGCTTCCTTGGGTTGGTATTGAAAGAGAAACCTACGTTGATAGTACAGGGATGCTAGTTATTATTTGACCCCCTTCCACTGTAGACGTGGGTGTCCGTTGGGTAGAGTCGGATTTGTTTCTCTTTTTTTTTTTGGGGGGGGGTTCAAGGAATACCCAAATTATAAGCATCACTTTGGCAATTTGGGGGGGCCTGAAAAGTCTTATGAAATTCAATTGGAATTCGGAACAGCTCCATTTGGTTGGTATGCAAAAGGAAACGAAAGGAAACCCTTGCCACAGTGGCCAATTCCCATGTCTAGAAACGCCCACTGAATCCACTTGTCCAGTGGATTCCGTACCCATGGACCGATTTTTCAAGGGTCATGGAGACTCCAGGCACCCTTTTCCGATTCTTAGGCGAAGGGTTGCCTGCGCTTGGAACTGGTAAGGGAATAGGACCCAAAGAAATACATTGTGGGGTGGGACCGCAAAGCTAAGGTTGGTAACAATTCTGGGTATACTATGAATTACTATTTCAGCGTCTATTCAGGATATGGGTGTGGTTTCTTTTTTGAGCTGGTACCTGTTTTAGCACGTTTCTTTTGGGAAAGATGAGGATCAACAATTTGAGGGTCCCTTGTTTGGAGACAAACAGAACATCGACCACGTTGCCACCTTCCTTTTCGGGGAAACGCCGGCTTCTAAGTAACGAGTTCACGCGCGAACCCCCCCCATTTTTTTCCGCTGGAAAGAGCTGAGAGCCTTGATCGATGGCTGGAGGTGCAGAAGGAAGCTGTAAGCCTGGAGATCCGGAAGTTGCCAGTGATCAGGCGCGATCCAAGCCTGGGGGATGTCTTGGCTTCTTGGAGCGTAAGGCGCGAAATCACACCCGGGTGCGAAGACTCGGTTCGACGTGTGTTTTGGAGGCGTTGCCCCAAACCACCAAAACTTGCGCAACCACATCCCTCAAGCAACCCTGAAGCCACTGCTAAACGCGCACCTAGCGCAAATCAGCTCGACTCAAAGTCAATCTTAAACCATCCCAACAGCATCCTGGATTTCAGTCCTTTTCCGAGCCTAAATGAACTCCAAACAAACCCAAGACACGCCCTCATGAAGAAGTCAGCAAGCCCAACACTCCCCCCAGGCCCCCAAAGAATACCGCCTGTTGCCCCCTCTTTACAGCCACACACGAGATGTGCTGAGCTGGGGATAGTACAAAGCCAAGGCGTGAAAAGAAAAATCACCTCCACCGAAACGTTGAAACCCTTTACAATCAACTAAGCACTCTCTCAAAGTTGGGATACTGCCCAAAAATGATGGGGTGAACTCCCCTTTTACCGGGAGTAGTTTGAGGGTCCACGTACTCGAAACAAGCAAGAGTGCTCTTTAGTTGGTCGCTTCCCTTTCTCCTTTCTTTGGAGAGGTGAAACCCTTTAAAGTGAACTACCCAAGAAGAAAAACAACTCGAGTGCCCTTTTTTTTATGGGAATTTATTGGGGGTTTGGGTGAATTAATTGTAAACGCTTCGCGTTGCCCGCCTCGGCCCAGCCTAGTTTGAGGGAAGGGTCAGGAACACCGAAATCCAGTGTTGGGAAGGTCCGAATCCTACTGAAAGCTTGTGACCGCACCAGTTCGCCCGTGCTAGTTCGATGTTCGGAAGCCGTCCTGCTCGGAAGGTTTGTAATCCAAAACCAAGACTATCTCAGCTGCTCAGTGCCCTTGGAAAAAAAGGACCTCTTTCTGGGGATGAGCATTTTTAGTGGGGCTTGGCCTCCATAAAAAGGGGAACAATAATTGGTGTCACTGAACAACCAAGACCAACTTTGGGTGTTTGGGCACTTCCATTTCACGTGGCTGGCGGCTTGCCATGACATACATTTCTTGCTCGGTTGCTCAGCCCAAGACAGGTACATGGTGGGAATACAAACCTCCATTTACCCCGGAAAAATATCCCCAATAGACACGCCAGCAGGCGGGCTGAGGGACTGGGCCTGAGGCTAGTCTCAGCTTGGTAGCTGGCGTAGCTTGAGACCAGTCTCAGACACGTGAGACTGGTCGTTGGCCTGAGGCCAGTCTCAGGCACGTTAGACAAACCTGACCACGAGGCTGCGAAGCCAGCGCCTGGAACTTGGGCTGGGCGGGCTGGGCTGAGCTGTGCTTGGGCGGGTTGCTGGATGGGCAAGGCCTGTTTCATACACACTTGGGCCTGAGGCTGGGTGGCGAGTTGCTGGCTGGGCTCAGTCGCAGACACGTAAGACACGCCAGCAGGCGGGCTGAGGGACTGGGCCTGAGGCTAGTCTCAGGCTGGCATACTTTGAGACCAGTCTCAGACTGCGCCGAAGGGGCTGGGGCTGCTGGATGACTTGGGGCCAGACGCGAGCAGGAGGTCAAGGCCTGGCCAGCCTGGGCTGAGCTGCTTGGGCAGCCGGACTGAGGGGCTGGGGCACGTCAGACAGGCTTAGTAGCTGGCATAGCTTGAGACCAGTCTCAGACACGTGTTGGTGGGCTGGGAGCTGGGGGCCGGCCTAGTGGCCCGACAAACCCCGAAAATTTCAAGGCCCGCCGGACAGGATTTTGGGCCAGCCGACATGGGTGGGGGGAAGATTCTCTTTGGAGTAGCCATAGGCATAAGGAGAACGCCTGGCAACAACCATATGGTTTTAAGGGGACAACACCCTGGTTGCCCCAGTTTCTTGCCATAATTACAAGCTCAAATTGCAACTCCCATGGGCCCATCTCCCACTGTTCCACCCTGTTTCTTTCAGCGCTCAAAGTGCAGAGGTCTAGATTTTGCTTGCAGGCAGATCAAGTCGCAAACAGGGTGCAAAGGTTGGGATGCCATGGTGAATGGCACCTTTGAAAAATTACGTTGATGCGCACGTTGCAGAAGCGTGCCAAGGGCATTCGACATTCAGCAGGTTTGGTTGCTGCTCGGATTCGCGTGTTCTTGGCACTCTTTCGAGACGCGTTTGGTTGCCAGTTTTTGTTGCCAAAAGTCGCGCTGACAGTAGGCAAGTAGCTCAGGGCTGAAGAGCACAAGTCATTTCGATGCTTGAGTGGGAGCGGCACGTGAAACGCATGCATTCCGCAGGGGGTTGCTTGCATTGGAGAGCTGCGTGGATGCCAACTATCGGCTCAGCAACTCGGTGAAGGATCACCTGTAGCCTTGCTCGAAATGTGTGGCGAACATAAAAACCTGGTCCAGAATCATGAGAATCCAAGCGATGGGTTCAGATTTTTTTGGGCTATGGCGGGAAGTGGCCCAATTGGGCGCGCGACACATGGAGCATGTTGCCATATCGGCCCATGGACCCCCTACGTTGCGACCCTGAATGGTGAGCCGTGGAATCAAGTCCTGAAAGCATGACATTGTGAGGTCTGAGGGCGTCGACACAGACACCTGGTTGGCTCTGTGTGCATCCTTGCGTTGAATGTGTAATTTGTTGGAGAGTGCTCCTTCTTCGCTTGTTGTTCAAATGAATCCGTGAAACGAGCGGGTTTCAATTAAACGCACGCGAATCATGTTGACTCCGGAATATTCAACCCATGTGTATTAATAGGGATGTCCCTGAGCTTAGCGGGGATTCAGACCACTTTTGGAGGGGCCACCACCCCCATGTCAATAGGCAGGTTGGTCTATTCATCCGGGGTCAACACTGCTGAGGCGAGGGCCTGTCGGCGGAGACTTCTGGAGGTTTACTGGTGGCCTTGCCATCTTTAAGGTCCGCAGAGGAGTGCCGGGGACATAGGGTGATTCTTTTTGAGTTGGTACCCTTGTTGGGTCTTGAAGAGAAACAACCCGCAGGACAACCATTTGTCTGAATCCCTATTTACATACCCACCCAGATGGGCAACCGGTAGGCATACCTTAAAGAAAGTGCCAAGGCGCCCGGCAAGTCAATGTCAGATTCCTTGACAGTCAAATTACCTTCAAACATAGGGACACCATCCATAGTTTTGGCAATTTATGGGTAGTCTGAGGGCCCAGGTTTATGGATTCTGTGTCATAAGGTTGAGTTTGGTTTACCGAGGACGTTACCTCGTGGATCTCCAAAACTTGGGGATATGTTTGGCCGCTGGCCATGGACGAGTCGTGCATTTCGGATTTCTGCGGTTATCATGCAGCGCCATGGAATAAGACATGCCGCCAAAGTTGATTCCTTTGGATGGCACAATGGATAAATCGTACTGTGGATGGACAAAATCCTGCACCACCCAAAAAGACCCCGGAATGATGATTCCCCTGTACATACCCACAAACAATGGTGTCCCATTGTTTTAAAGTGGTGCGAACGGATTTCGTCCGTCCATAGTATTTGCTCGCCATCCCCGTGCTCGTTTCGAGAGCGGTCAGGACTTCATCGCTGCTCTCATGTCTCCAGAGTTCGATGGCCCCCAGTCGGAGGCATGGATCGTCGGCGAGGCGGGCCCAGAAGAAGGGCTGGGCTTGGGCCGGGTTTCGCGCTTTTCACTCTTGGGATCTTTTCAGGGTTGAAGGTTGCCCATGTTTGGGTGGCTAGAACATTTCTCTTGGGTGGGTTGAATTTCAGTTCATGAAATAATGATGGAGTGCATCTTTGGATGCATTGCCTGACTCCCCAAATTCATTGCCATCGGAGCGCTAGTTAGATGCATGTCATGTGTCCAAAACAACCAGATATCCCGGTTCGATGTTCAGTGAATTCCACCATCATCAAGTTTCTTGGCGAGCTCCCCACTTAATTTGGACCCCATCACATTGTTGTTGTTTCTTCTACCAGCGTCCCTGCAAAACTGAAACCAAGCCAAAGAAAATGTTGAAAGTTTGTCCTAATAGAAAGGACCCGACACATGGGTGGGTTCCCTCTTGTTCCCCTCGCGCCTTGAAAACAACCCCCAAAAGGGGTACCCTAGCACCCCCCATCTTAAGTTTGTTTGTTGTTTTTGATTTAAGATGCCTGACACCAATAACGTAGAAGGACGATTGAAGACCCTGTGCATCGCCTCACAAGGGGATGGTCTCCGCATGTCGGCTGCGAACTGATTCTGACGATGCCAGGTGCTACCGGGCGACCGGACCGCGTATTTAGCCGCAAGGTGTGACGTGATTGAAGTGTAGCTGGGGTCTCATAGGTCAGCGCAGGAGATTGGCGCGCGCCAGATTGTCTCTATCGAATCTGAAGGGGGGCAGTCTTTCATGTGACGTGTGACATGGCTCTCACGGACAAACATATCTCACCAAAACGTGAGATCCATGGAGTTGTCACTGCTGCACCCCTGTCAGTTCCATGTCCTTTTTCCCATCAACTTGTTTGATGCTTACACAGGTGAGGTTTCAACCTGGCGATCTCAAGCTTCTAGTCACTTAGTGGAATCAATCCATCGGCTTCCGAAAAGAAGCCACCGGCGGATCCATCCCGCCGTCCGGGTGGATCGTTGTACAGCCTGTACAGCCCATCAATTTTGCGCACGGATCTGAAGGCTGAGGTGGGCACTCGGTGTCCAGCGCTCGAGGGAAATAAGATAGCTTACATTGTATAATTAATAATTGTATATATATATATATTCATATATGTACAGGTGATTGCACAGACATATATATATATATATATAGAGCGGATGGATAGATAAATACATGCCTTATATGCCTTATATACAATACAGCTTGTACAACACATACATAGGTTGGGAACTTTTGCAGCACGTTCCGGGTGTTGCTGGTTTGTTGTTCTTGATCAAAAGACTGCATTTGGGTGAGCATTTGGTATCATTAGCCACCAGTCGCTGCTAGTCCAGTCTGGCAGCAGCCGAAGGCTTCCACTGAAGATCCTTCACTCAAAGTAAAGTGGGAAAGGCTTGCCTGGAGTCTCCATGACCCTTGAAAACTGTGGTCACTACCCAAAATAATGGGGTCATGGACCCATTTTTAAAGAGTCATGGAGACTCCGGGTATCCATATCCGCCACGTCGGGCCGAGCGCTGAGTCGGAGTGGCCGCGTCTTCAAATTCGCTTCGCCGGGATGCGCCATGGGGCCGGAACGGAGGCCAAGAAGTCTCTCTCGGAGGAACTGAGGAGCTTGAAATGTAAATCGCTGGGTCAACCAAAACGGGTCCACCATGGAGAGAAGCTCCAGAAGGAAATGGCAAGGATTCGAATCCTCAAAGCAAAGAGCAACCAGGAAGGTCCTCGGTGCTTTCTGCCTTTTTGCCAGGGTCGTTGCAGCTTCGTGGGCGGTGTCTATTCTGAGGGTACCCTTTTTGAAATTTAAGAGATACACCAAAGGTACACCACCGTTCTTGAGGAACTTACTTAGAGACAAGCTGTTTCGACTGAACCGCAACCAGGAACAAGACAAGGAGTTTGCAATGTGGCACTCATTTGCTTTTGCATGAGTGAGAGCGATTTGTTCTGTCCCTGTGCTGTTGCGCTCTTGCGCAATTCTATGGAGTCCAGACAGAATGGCGACGGCTGCAATGCATTTATGCTAGCCTGCATAGTTGCGGAGTGCAGCAGTGCCAGTGTTTAATATTGTTTCCTTTTGGCACATGCTGGGGGAAAAAAGCTTTGCGGAAGGGAATCACTGGGCTTGGCTGGTCACCCTCACATTTGCTCAACTGCCCTGAGCGTCGAATCATCTTTCTGAGCTCACTGATTATTGAAGTTTGTCACCCAGGGCGAGTACCTGATTGCCTCACAAGAAGTTGGCACCTGCATTTGCTGCTGGCCCCGACTCCTGGGTGTGCGTTCAAAGTGAAAAAGGGGTGAACCCCAAAAATGGGTTTCCCTCCTCACCAACCAGTGGGGGGATCCCCAAATGTGGGTGGTTTTCCTTTGGTTCCCTGCAGAGCAACCTTTTAAACAGCATGCCCGGCGTCTCCATGACCCTTTAAAAATGGGCCCTTGACCCCATTCTTTGGGGTAATGAACCCTGTTTTTAAAGGGTCATGAAGACTCCAGGTGGAAGTTTGGTTCTGGATGGCCCAGAACCCCAGAACCCGCGCGCAGGCAATCGCGAAGCTTGGGAACCACAGCGCGCCGAGCCAGGCAATCGCTCCGTGGGGCGGTGAATTGGATCTCTGAAAACTGACCGATTTCCAGTTGCCCAGTGGTGCCAATTCTGTTTTACTTTTGTTTTGGTAAGGGTTCCGATTCCTTTAAACTCAACCAACAAAGACAGGGTGCCCTTTTTTCCCATGGCCACTGGGCATCTGAGAACCGAAAGGGCAACCCAAGAGCACATGAACTCGCCTCCTGAGTTCATGGACTCGCCAATCCACTCAGGAAGTGAGTGCTTTGTGTCGTTGCACAAAAGCCACGGAGTCTTGTGAACCGTGGACTGTCAATGGCTGGTGTCACAATTTCAGATTGATCCACGACGGGCTTGGGGCTACAGCCAGCAGTGAAGGCATCTTATCAACACCAAGCATAATAGATTGAAGTAAACTGTGGGAACCCCAGCCGTCCCAATAGGTTTTGTCTTTTTAGTGTTTAGTGGGGATTTCCGCTTAACCTACTAGAAGTTAAACTGAGGACGGCCCAGATTACTGTATGTGGTGTTTGTGTCTGATGATGTGACGCAGAACTGTCCTGTTTCCAAATCAATCAATTTTTCTGCACTCATGCAGGCACATACCACACGCGCAGAGACACATGCGGGTAAACTATGCTGGCACTGTGGGTTACAGCGACCCTCGTTGGATACAATTACCCTCTTGCCTTCTCGACTTGCGAGGAGAGCAAATGCCGCTTTCGGGTCAAGCCATTCTTCACATGCCGCCAAGGATGTTTCGGTGATCCCTTATTGCCCCGGCGTAAGATCATGTTTCCAGTCACAGCTGTCCATTTGTGCGTGTTTGTTTCGAGGGTACTTTCTTTGGTAGGTTTTCAGGAGGCCAACAGAACAACCGACCAATTTTGATCGTCCAAATGCCTACTGTGGATGGACGGAATCCTGCACCACCCAAGAAACACTGGAATGATGGTTCTCCTGTAAATGGAAACAAACAATGGGTTCCCATGGTTTCAAAGTGGTGCGAACGGATTTCGTCCATCCACAGTATTTGGAGACATACCCACTGAAGCCATTTTCGCCTTCCGGGACCTTCACTGGAGACTTTTTGCCGCCGGTCAGCGCCAGGTGCAAGCCAAGGCCATGTTCCGGACCGCCGAGGCGGGATGTGCCTGGAGTCTCCGGATCTGACCCGAATCAAAAATGGGTCCATGACCATGATTTTGGGTAATGACCAACCAATATGTTGGGTATTGACCAACAATTTTTAAAGGGTCATGGAGACACCAGGTATTTTTGTTTTTTCTTTGCGTCGCGGGTTTCGACCGGATTTGACCAGATTTGGAGCATTAGACCTCCTGCTTTCAAGTGCTCAGTACACTTTCCTGTTGGAGTGGTTTTGTGAACACCCTTCCGTGATGGGTGTTGTGCTTGTTTTAAAGAAGCTTCTTGGCCACATTGTCGAGGATAGCCCATCAAGCTCTTGTGACTGATCGTGAGTGCGAGCCACGGGTGCATGCGTCCGACACTGAGTGGTGCTCCCTTTTTTTAGGGTTTCCTCCATTTCAGTTTTAACCTCGAAAAGTGGCAGTTCGAGTGGAAACTCAGTGAAACCTGCTGTTGTGGAAGGGGTTGGTGGCCCTTTCTTGCCCCATGGCCACTGAAGAAATGAGCCGCCTTTTTTGAAGTTGGTTGGGAAACCAAAAGGACACCTTTGGGGGGGTTCCCCCCTTTTTTGACACATACCCATGTACCTTGAGGTAAGATTAAAGCTTGCTGCCAGGAGCGTGCTCAACTATGGCAGGAGCGCAAGCAGGACTTTCTACTGTCCCAAAGCTGTTGATGGCGTGGGACCTAACTGACAGGTGCCACTAATCGCATCGCGTGTTTGACCTTTTCCAAAGCCAACTGTGCAAGCTTTCGAACTTGGCTTGTTGTCTTTGTTTTGTGGTGACTGGAACCAACATCAAAGCTCAAACTGTTCAAACTCGGGATTTGAACCAGTAGGTGATAGCTGATTGAGAGTCAGGCGCATGTTTCAACAGCCTCGCATCATGCAAGCATATATGTATATATCCATATATACTGACCCATTTGACAAGCACAGACATTTTGTAGATGTTTGCCCTGGGGTGAGCAACGCGCGACCACAATTTCTTTTGTTTCATACATCTACTGGAGTCTCTATGACCCTTTAAAAATGGGTTCATGACCCCATTATTTTGGGTAATGACAAAACTTGTTTGAGGGTTATGGAGACTCTAGGCATAGAGTCGCCCGTCTGAATTGAATGGCTGTCGTGGCAGGAGTTGCGCGGCCGCCTTTGACTCGCCGCGCCGGCAACCGGTGGAAAAAGGAGCCGTTTTGGGTCAGTGCACAGCGCATACCTGGAGTCTCCATGGCCCTTTAAAAATGGGTCCACGACCCCATGGGTATTGACCCCATTTTTTCAGCGTCATGGAGACTCCAGGAAGATGTCCAGCAGATGTTGATTTCTGGTGGTAACCGCCAGAAAGCCACAAAAGACCGGGCGAAGATTGCTGGTGATCGAAGGGAGCTATATGAACCCCTAGAGAACCGTATGAACCGCATATTTGGCTGCGGGGTGCAACCAGGATCGGAAAGGATAGCCCTTTACATCGTGATTTAGGGCCCGCCATGTTTAGTTGTGTTCGTCTTTGTTTGTGTGTGTGTGTTCTGTGTCCAGTTTCCAACGAATGCATCTGACGCATGATTGGCAATTCCGTTGAACATGTACGTTGTGCCGCTCTTCAAGGTAAACCATGTTCAACCACCTAGCTAGTACAGTTGCTGCTTTTTTCAGTCCCTGTTGCTGGTTTTTGGGATGAAGTGCATGGAGAAAACAAAGCAACTGGCGATCCAGGCACCGGATTTTCCCATCTTGAAGTCAAACGTTATGGAAAAAAATCCCATCTTGAAGCACCACTCTCCGCCTCAAAGCTCACCTCCGTGAAAATCCAACGATCTTGGTGAGGCGTGCCTAAATACACATGGATGAACGGATTCTGGTGTTCTACGCTTGCAAAGTATTTTTCCCCTTTTCTGGACATGTGCAAGAACTAAACCATATGTAAGCTCGATTTGACTTTTCCTAGTGCAGGGGGCTGCTAAACCACGACCCAAAAAAGAACTACAACAAGAAACAACCGATACGGTATAGAGTCCCACTCTATTGGGAAGCTCCTGAATAAGGCTCCTAAAATATCATTTCAAGGCTCCTTTCTTCCAAATAGGATGTTGATTAAACAACATGTTGAGCAAACAATGAACAAATCAATCATAATGTCGATGCACAGTGAGGTTTCAAAGAGGAATTATGTCCAAACACGATGTTCATCTTAATATCGGATGGGACACAAAACAGACAGGAATGATTTGCAAAAGGTGGATCATGAGGGGGACTGAGGATATAGATATACACATATATATATATATATACATGCATATAAATATATATATAGAGATACATAATATATACAGGCACACATACACACATACATACAGACCTACATGCATGCAATATACATAAGTATATACATAACATGCATTTCCCGCTCCATACCATGTAGGCGACCAAGTGGTTTTCTGAGGTCCAGCTCTCTGTCGGTGCCCGGCTCTGCGGTGCTGCGGCAGCGCCTCGGATCGAAAGCCTCAGATCCGACGCCGAAGGGGGGGCTATTGAGGGGGGCCCCATGGCAAAGGATGAGCCTAGGAGAAGCCAAAGAGAAGCCCAGGATTGGCTTGAAGTGATCTGCCCTCTTCCATAGAATTTGTGCAAATACCCATCCAAAACAAGTTGTTAGTGTGGAATGCCCTGTTTGGCTGGTTTCTTCGAATGATCTTGCTGGTGCGATAGGTAGGGAAGGAGAAATGGAATGTCCCGGATATATACTTGGTGGTTTCATGTGGTTTCCTTCAAGGGGACTGCTGGGTTCATTCCCACATTCCCTGAACATCAGCAGTGTTTTCCGTTTTGAGGAAAAGGTTTTGGGCCGACTCAATGAACCAATGAACCCAATCAATGTACATAGCCATAGCCTTTATTGCGAGCTCACCGATTCGGGGGGAATTGCTTGGGGATCCTATCATTCAAGTTTTTGAATTTTGCTGAGACTGGTAGATTGGTTGCCACCAGAGAGGAACACAATACAGCCAACCAAACAACCAGCGAAAAGACCAAGCAACCAAGCAACCAACTAACCAAGCAACAAGCAAGCAAACAAGCAACCAACCAAGCAAGCCAGCAACCAAGCAAACAAGCAAGCAACCAAGCAAGCAAGCAACCAAGCAACTAAGCCTGGGGTCCAAACCACCGTTAACAAACATGGTTCATATAAGCATCCATCGTTTACCTAAGGGTTCTCATCCAAATGGGGTCAACCATTCTTTCCTAAAGGGGTTGAAATTTAGGCTTGGATGTTCAGCTTACTTGTTAAGTAGGTTACAACCATGGTTTCGAGGCAGCCAACCCCGTTTGTCCCATCCATAGCAATGGGAATGTTAACTCCGAGTCAGAGAAGCCCCTGATTGGTGCGCCCTCAGGATTAATCCGAGGTTTACATGACATGAATCAAACAAGCTTATTAGAATAAAATGTGATTTCATCAGAATCATGATGGTTTAAGCTTTTGATCAACAAAGTAAGTCCATGAATGAGTTCATTATAGCTGATGAATTGGCTACTGCGGTGGAAGCCCTGCTTTGTCCTATGGGGATCGATTGGGAGACTCTGGAATTTCGTCTTTTTGGCTTTCGCTCAACGGACTCGCCAAGGGTCTTAGTTATTTGATCTCATCATTTGGGTCTGTCTTTTCGGGAGGCACCCTTGAGGGGGCTTGTAAAAGGAAACCCAAAAGGACGACTACCATTTTGAATGAGCACCAACACGAAGCCATACCAAATGGCCCTAATTTTCTACTGCAGATTCTATACTCTTAGCTAAGCGTCAGAAAAGGAAGTTGGGCGGTCTACTTGGACCCAAGTTCACCGAATTGGTTCCATTCGGTTTGGTCATTGTGAGACCACCTTGGAGTCATACCGCCTTGTTTGCGGGTACTTGCGATTGCTAGCTTTTTCATCATTTGCTGTCTTGTTTTTTTTGTTTGGCCTCCGTTAGATGGTGTATGGGAAGGAAAGGACACCGGGTACCCTTTTCAGGTTGGTTCAAAGGAAAACGAACTGGAAACCCGAAAGCCCCTTTGACACACACACACACACACACGCATGCATGCATGCATGGCTCCAAGTTCACATGCAAGTTGTGGATTGCAAGCTGAAACCTCGCCTTTGCTCGGCTCAGCTTTGGGCCCGGCTCGTTTTAAAGCGACGCAGCTCGCGTCAAAAGGACCAGCTCTCATCTGATGTTTTCGGGTCCGCTCCGTCGGTTTGGCGCATTTTCCGGTGTTCTGTTCCTCCTGTAGGGCTCAGAGGTCGAGAGCTGCGTTCCTTTAGATTTCCAGGCGTTCACATCGCCTGGGCCAGGGCGGGAGAGCTTTCGGCGTGACGTTTTTGCAGCGGATCAGAACTTCCCAGCGGTTTTTTTGTTGCTCCGGCTTCTCATGGCTCACCGCCAGGTTTTCAGAAGCACAGGTCAAAGATGACTCACTCGGATTTTTGTTGACGGCAGGTTTGTGCTCTTGTGCAACTCTGTTTCTATCGATGGAGAAAGAGTTGGCAAACATCTTGGCAAGCAGCCGGGTGCGAACCATGAAAGGCTTTGGAGTCATTGATGTTTGAGCTTGAGGTTGTGCCCGAGGTCGTGAAAAACGAACGCCCATCCAATTTAGATTAAACGAATCACTACATTGCAGAGGCCTTGCCCAAGGCTTGCATGATTTTCAGATGGAGCTTGTCACCAAGTCGGCTCTTGCTGCATTTGCTCCAGCGCCTTTCCCAATCCTAAATATGATTTCCCAATGAGGCTGAATAGGTACTTATTTTCACCGGGCCAACAAGAAGAGACTCATTTGGGGGTAAACAAGCTTGTCCACGACTCACGATGAAGTTTCCTGACTTGGGGATTTGTTGTTTCCTTGCGAACTATAGTAGTTTGTCTAGCACTTCTTGCTCCCCCACCAACCACTTGTACTCTTAGGTACAGCGCCCCCGTGTCAGTGAGGACCCGGACAGCAGTTCGTGCAACGGCGAATCACAGGCATGTGATTTCAGGGGAAAGGAACCGAGTCCTATGCTTCCCGTACCCTCCAAAGCATGGAAGAGCACTGGCTCTGGTTGTTTGCATGTTTTTTTTGTTGTTGGAAGGGAGTCAGTGCAGGAGGTAATTTGTTGGATTTGCTTCAGGCGTTTGAGCCAGCGTGCATTGGTTCCCTTTGGCAGTTAGAATCGGTTCATGTCAAAGTGTGCATTTCTTGGAGGGAACCATTTTGTGTGGGGGTGGTTTTAAAAGGGGACCAGGAGGACACATCTGCGCCATTCTCTGCATGGACTCCACCGCAACGGAAGCTTCCGCTTCCCGGGGCCCAGAGCCAGGGCTTAGGAAAGTCATTTCGGTTCTTGCAGGTGAATAATGTCAGGGAACCATGGCCACGTGGCACTTGGTGGCCCGTTTGTTTAATGAGGATACCCTGAAATAGGATGTGATTTGAAGGGAAACCAAAAGACAAACCACCATTTTCGGGTCCCCTCAAAAAGAGACGCCCGTATTGGCAATTGTACTAGCAGTATTGGCAGCGCCTGCCAACATGAAATTGAGATAGAACAAGTTTGGTGTTTATCCTTCTGGGTGCCTAAAAGAGTTGGGCTTGTTCTTCGGGTATTAATGCCTTGGCTCAACAATCCTGGGACATGTTCGGGGGGCCATCATATGCGTTCTCGGGAGGTGTGGTCGGGGCTTGTCAGAAAGTGTCAGAACCGTTGGGCCTCCAAAGTTCTGAAGTCCCAAGTTTTTTTTTTTTTTTTTTTGCGAATGTTTGCAAACCCGACCTTTGGGTGTGCAGGTGCTGCGGGGACATGTTGTGAAATGGTTGACATTTTAAGGTTCACTAAATAGAACGGATACTTTTTAGGTGTGGCAAAAGCAGAGGCCATGGTTCAGTGAACCTGTTCCTCTTCTGGGGCAGGACCCTTCCGCCGCGGCTGGTGGCAGGCACCGAAGAGATCCGGGGATGTCACATTCAACAGAGCAGATCTAAGGGTTTAGATATATTCAATTGGTTGTGTGTCAAAATAGAGGGGACCTAAAAATGTTTGGCTCCCTTCTGCCGTGCAAATGGCGCCCTGAAAAGAACACCCAGATGGGATCGGGAGGTCAGCGGACCTGGCTTTCTCAATTTTAGCATGCATGTTTCAGAGGGCAGTTCCTTCGGGAGTCTCCGTCAGAGTTTCAGTGGCTTCAAAGAGATTTATGGCGTTGCTCGACAAAAGCAGCAACGTGCCATCCAGCCAGCAGTCACCTAGGTAAGTTGAGTTGCTTTCTCAACTGGTGGTGGATTTCGCCAGAGCTAGCATGGCTGCAGCATTCATGTTCTTGTGTCTACGTCGATCAGAAGCGCTGTGTAAAGCGGGGCTGCTAAGAAGGCGGTTTTTCAACCAGATTCTGTCAGACTCAAGATGAGGCGAGGCTACGACATGAATTTGCAGACTGGAACACAAGACCGGATAGCCGTGTCCTATCCATAGGATGTTGTTCCTTGCTTGTCTATGTAGTCAGTTCAGTCGTTGTGTGTGTGTGTTGTGGGTTGTTCGCCACTTAACGCCAGTGTTTGCTTTGCTGCTCTGGTTTAGAGTTGAGTTGCTTCCACATATGCATGTATATATGCATACGCGCACGCACTGTCCCAGAGAGGAGCAGTACACACAGCTATGATCTAACCTTCACTGCCAGCCCTCGACTCTGACATGCGCGCAGTGCGTGCAATTTGTACTTTGCACAAATTAGCATGCTGAGAACCGTGCCAAGAAAATTCACACCAGCATGTCACCCTGATCTCAAAGGCGCGTTTGACATCATGTCACAACCTTTGCATCGCAGTTACACAGAGGGTCGTCTTGGATAATTATCCTCCCGCACTTAACAAGTGAGTAATAACCATGGTTATAACCCACAACAGCCATGGTAAGTCTCCGTTCAGTGGGTTAAGGCCTAAGCACTACGTGCCGAATCGGTCGCCGCTTTCCTTCTCTTGCCACAAGACCTCAATCTTGGACCTAGGCTATCCAAGTGTCGTGCGCAGCCCAGCCGGGAGTAGCTTCGGGAGCTTCGGGAGCGAGAGGGTTTTGAGGTCATGCCGCCGGGATTTTGGTGACGCCACTTTGAAAGAATCTGTTTCTTGCATGAGAGTCATATCTGCAATGATGTCTGTAGCTTTTTGCCCGATTTCTCAGGGAGATATGTGGTTGTGGCTCAAAATAGGAGGCTAGTTGATTTTGGGAAACCCAAGGGCACCTAACCTTTTGTTGGGTCCCCTACGTTTTTTCAGACACACCTCGTCTGTTTGCTGGCAGTATGCATTTGATTGCTAGCCCCGTTCAGATGAATCACGTCGTTTGGCTTGAGGTGCACATCCCGATGTTCAGTTTTTCTGGTGTATCTGGAACCCTGGTCGCCAGATATGCCTCAGAATCGTTTGAAGGCAACCAATTCATTTTTTGGGTTTCCTTCTTTGATTCCCTTTTTATAGCCCAAAAGGGCAGTCGGCCAGAATTTCACACGGCCATGGAGGCAATAGTCATTCAGGGCTACCAACAAAGGTGGATGTGAAACGATGTTAACACGGAAATCTCCAGGAAGCCACCAATGCTTCAAGGCTGCCTGAGTATAGTTCCCAGCGATTGCATTGCCCGCGTTGCCTGTCTTCCCACATGGAAGTAGGTTTCATTTAAACAACTGGAGGGGCTTCCGAAAGGAAAGCTTTCGTCATCCCAAAACCTCCAATCGTCACAAGGGAGTTGACTTTTGGGACCTGAGGCACCTCCTCCCGCGCAAGTGGCGACGACCGTGGTGGGTGCCATACCCAGCGTGGGTCTGTTTTTGTTGAGGCTACCCTTTTGGGATGGTAGAGGGAAACCAAAAGGAAACCACCCATTTTGTGGCGTCCCCTATTTTGAGGCAACCCCAGTCGACTATGCAAATCTTGATGCTTGCTGCTGCTGTCATGGCGTGGTAACTGTGCAATTGTCGCCTTTTGGCAGGCTGGCCGTATCCAGCAGGCAGGGCATGTCCGACAGCCTTGGGGCGGTTTTTTTCACAGGCAAGCGTTCCTTTGGAGTTTTTCCGCATCAGACACACTGACCTAACAGGGATGTCCAGGTGCCTGTACCATGCTCTGTGTTTGGATCAGTTGGCTGCGAAAACCAACATTCGGCTCCCCATGATAGGAAGTCCAAGAGACTGTTTTTGCTTCTTGGTGTTTCTGTGTAACTGGACAAGATGGCGCGGGTGCCCCGTGTTTCATCGTGTCCCAAGCATTACACCTGAGTGATTTGGTAGTTCAATTCCCTTGATAAGAGAACACCAATAAATGGAATTGTTGGTTGCAGGGAAATTCGGACAGCTTGCTTCTACCTGGAGGCTCCATCCCATTTTTGATTCGGGTCAGAAGGAGACTCCAGGTAGACATGTTCCCGGCTTCGCTTCTTGGGGCTGGACATTCCACAGTGAGGTTCATGGCTCTCGGCTCAGTCACCTGCCAGGTGCTGAGCAGGGTGCTGAATAGCCCAGGTTTTTGGTTTGCTTTGCCCAAAAGAGAACCAGCAGGGCATGCCTGGAGTCTCCATGACCCTTGAAAAATGGCTCCATGACCTATATTATTTTTTGGGGGGGGTAATGACCAACCATTTTCAAAGGGTCATGGAGACTCCAGGTGGGTCTTGTTGATCCCTGAGCCCAGGACGCGGTTTTGCGTTTCGTCGCAACTCGCAGTTTGCCCGAGTTGCTTCTGTCTGGGGCGACTCTTCCAGCCATGGGAAACTCGAACGCGGGGCTGCTTGGCTGCTGTGTGAGCCTTGGCCGATGGTAGCCATGCTCGGTTTTCCAGAACCCGACATGGTGCACTTGGGTGCGCTTTTGTTGGGGATGATTTTTGTCCCAAAGCCAAACCACCATTTCGGGGAGTGCCCTGAAACGAGACACACCCACTAAGGGTAGTTCAAGAGCCTTCCATTCTACGTGTGCTTGCTTGTTTGAACAGGTTCACCGCTTTCCGATTTCGGATCAATCTTGTTTGGATGTTGCTCAGAGTGTGTTCGGACGGACCAGGAATCTGCTGAGTTCGCCAAGCTTGCGCGTTTCGGTCCCTCTACGTATAGCCTACCAGGCAAGTGAGGCAGGGCATCGACCACCAATGCACAGTGCTCAAACGGCCCAGCCACCAATCAGCAGCTCCTGAAGCCATGTTTATCGTTGCAGTCTTATTTGCGCTGCCACGCTTTCCCTGGATAGCTGTTGTCCAATCAAGCTTCCGCTGGCGCAGAGCCCAATCAACCTGCACCGGTGCACAAAAGGAGCATCTCTGATCGACTTTGTCGTGTTGGTATCTTGCACACGCTATCAGATGCAGACCCAAACACACGCGCACACAGTGAGACAACGCCTTCACCAAGGTTGTGCGTCTATGAGGAGACAATCCTATATTGCTGGCATTTGCTTGGGAATATGTTCGAATTTCCCCTGTTATCACTACTGGAACTATGTGTATTTGTTCCGGGGAGCTCAAGCAATTGATGGAAGATTGCTAGTTTACGGTCCCGGGATTTGCTGGGTTCGGTAGCCTTCGGCCAGCGCTGCTTGCAGCTGGCGTGCAAGGAGAGCAGGATTCAAGGCACACATTATGTTTTTGTTGCGTGTAGCGGTCCTGTCAACTCGGGTTAATTTTGGCTTCCTGGGCGACCCTAGACCGGCCTGAGGACGGTCGTCGGTGCACAAGTGTTGTGATGGCTTTTATTTGAGCCCAAATCCTACCCCGTATTTGTTGAATCTGTCCGTCAGCTTCTGAATCTGTGTTTCTGTTGTCGAGCTCAGCATTTGCTGGAAAGCTCACAAGCTGAGATCTGCAGAAGGACGCTAAGAAACCTTATACGTACCTTGTGGGGATGTGCTCTGACTTTGGGCCCTTGGGGTGACCTAGGCTATGCACAAACTGCACTGAGGAATGACCACCGGGTGGAGACGAAGCTCTCAGCCCTGCCCGCGCAAAAGAAGCTGAGACCTTTGCTCTGCGACCTGGAGGCGACTCTCTCCGCGAGTCGGTCGAAAGCTGCGGTCATGTGTTAATGATTTTTGATGTGTCCTTTCGAATTTCATGTGAGCCACGTGCTCAAAACCCGGGTAGATGGTTAGGTTAGTAAGGGACAATCCCCTTGCCATAAATAGCTTCGGATTTCCGCCATCTTAGTTCTTGAAGCATGGTGCTGGGTAGACCATTTTAATACCGGGTTTTGATTATGACTCACATGGGGATAGGTAATGTTTTAATGTGTCCAGACCTCCCAGAGAAGTCAACAAGTTTGGCAGTGACAGAAGTGTTTTGTTAAATCTGTCTATTCAACAGATTTAGCAGGGAAGCGGCGGAAATGTTTCCTGCACACGCCCGAGCTGCACTCTTGATACTGGCTCAGCTTTTGGCCTGATTCAACAATCAACCATGGCAACCAAGTCTGCGTGGGCAAATTGGAACGAGCCCTGGCTCGGCATGATGAAGGTTTGTGGTTGGGGACCCTTTGTTTCAGTGGGTTTGTTTATTCGTATTTTGCCCAGATCGAGCTGAATCTGCGAACGGATGGTCCCAATTCTCTCGGCAGGCACAATTCCACAAGTTCGCCGGCGCTGACAAGGCGTTGGACGAGAAGGAGCTGGCAGAAATCTGGATCAAGGCACAGACAAAACGGGCGTAGAGTCGACAGCTGAAGGAACTGATGCTATGTGTTCTGCTCGCCGGTGTTGCATTATAGGCAAAGGGAAAAGAGACAACAGAATGATTTCAGATACCTTGAGTACGCAGTACCGTGAGAAGAAGTCAGTCTTCTTTTTACCACTGAAGAGGTTGTCTGCACTTTCATCGACTGCTGTCTTAAGTGTTTCCGCCAGAGAATTGAAACTCTGTGCCTTGAGGCGAGTTTGATCCTGGTACCGTCGTAAGGTGGCGCAGCCATTAAACAAGCTGCATTTTAGGTCCCTTGGAAAAGTGAGGATCAAATCATGACGACCATGGCATGAAACTGATTCTGTGCAAACGCGTCTCTTCGCTTCCGGTAGCGGCTGCAGGCGGCTGAAGTGAAAGTAGGCAGGATGGGCTGCCTTACGACCGTTCGGCCAAACAGGCCTCAGTCGTTAATAAATGCGTGCGTTTTGGTTTTGGGACCCCCCCAAAAATAGCAATACTATTAATAGTATTAAACATAATAATGATCATATCACAATAATACGGTTTTCCTTTTGGTGCCTGTTTAAAGCCAGTAAACAAGGGGCACTGGAGGAAGCTGAGCTTTGAGCAACGGTCATAGGTGTCCTTTTAAGGTTAGGTTGGTTGATATAATCGAGTTTTAATCCATTTACCAGGGCCTTCTATTTTCAAAAAAAGGCCACCTATGACAACCCTCATGTCCACACTTCCCAAATTATGTACAGTACACGGTTTTCACCCACCCCCAAGGGTGCCTTTGTCAGGCGGTCCTGAAGAGTCTCTCCCGAAGTAGCTGAGTTTCAAGCCAGACCCATTCCTTCAGTCTCCATCCAACCCCAAAAAGACGTGGTTGGTCATCTACCCAAAAAAAACACAAATCCACGGTCATACTGTGGGTGGACAAAATCCTGCACCACTTTGAAAGCATGGTTGAAGCCATGGTTGTTTGGTTGCAGTCGAATCATTATTCCGGGTTTCTGACCGGTGCAGGATTTTGGCCATCGGGCGTACTCGACTGGACTGTGCCAGGCAAGGTTTCGGAAGAGGAGGCCAAGTTCATTGCGCAGAGCACCAAGGCGCGGCGGATCGGAGCCATTCATCTCCGATTGGTTTGGAACCCACTAGGGTTGGCCTTTTGTTGATTTCCCTTCATTTCCTACCTGTCGAAGCAAGTAGAACAAACCGGAACCTATAGAGCCTATATCGGGCTTCAGCCCAATTCGGGAAAAGTTGAATTTTGGAACAGAATGGGGAACTAAGGCTCTACGGGCCAAACTCCCCGTTCTGTTTGTGGTATCGTTCTCTTTGCAAACATCGTTCTGTTCGGTTTGGACAGGGTTCAAACGTAGACGCCCGCTCGATTTAAGGCCTTTGTTTCCGGGGGTGGGGGGGAGGTTGCTGGCGCTCTCCCAGGTGTTCGTGAGGCCCCCTTGCCCTATTGGCAAAAACATGTCGTTTTGCATCCATGTTAGGGAAATTGTTGGAATAGCTAGCAGGAGTGGCTAAGGTGACAATAGACATTTGGCAGGTCCTTGTTCCTCCCCTCACAAACGGTATGTCATGTTTCCCCTCAGAAAAGAGGGTCAAGCTGGGCGCCTCCCAGATCGAAGCAACAAAGCTTTATGTGAAACAACTTGTTTGCTAGAAAACACTTAATTGTTGTCTTTTTGGGCAGGACCCAAGATCCGAGATTGCACGGAAAAGTGTGTTGGGAATATCTATATCATGTCAGCCCCCAAAAAATGTCTGGTTTTGGACACAGCCACAATGTTGCGCAACATTTCCGAGGCTCTCAGCGTGGTTCGCACATATTGTGCAGAAAACATGCTGCGCGTGATGGGCGTCATTTTCACAGAATGGCTAGCAAGAGTCCAACAAACAAGTTAAAGCAGCCAGAAAGACACAAGACAACAAAACACAGAAGCCGACGCATGTTGGCAGTGGGATTGTCTTCTTGTTGTCTGGTCCATTGCAATGTTTGCCAACATGTTTTACAAGACGGGGATATGTTACGCAACATTTCCGCTGCACCAGAAAACACGAACAACCAACAAAAACAGTCCTACCCCCACCATGGCTGGAATGTTTCATTCTTGCGATTTCCCCACAAAATGACAGCTGTTGGACACAGCCGCACATGTTGCGCAACAGTTGGCAAAAGGCTCCGCAACATGTTTCACATAATGCTCAACATTCCCACCGAACTACGGACCGAAAAAAACAACACATAACAATAGCCAATCCTACCCCAACCATGGCTGGAATGTTCTTTTTTTGTGTGTTGTATTTTGGTTGTGTCGTTTGGATTCTACTTCGTGAGGTTTTGTAAGTGGCTGTGGAAAAAGGTGACTGCCTTTTGGACAGCGGGGTGTGAGAAATATATGCATATAGTCAACGATTATTTGTTATCTGTGTTTGTGTTTGCTTTGATGGTGCCCTTGTCAAGTTGGTTTCAAGGAGGGTCCTTCTTTGCTTGTTGATAATGCAAAAAACTCGTTGTTTTTTTTGATGTTGTTTTTTCCTTTGCCCCGGTCAGGTTGGTTTCAAGGGAGCCCCTTCTTTGTTGCAAATGCTAAGAGGTCTTTCTTTTGACAACCGGGCACAACTCGTTGTTTTTTCTTGGTCTGATGCAAATTTCGCCATCTGCAAGGAGTATTTCGCCATCATGGACGCTGACAAGTCTGGCAAGGTCACCTACGCCGCTTGGCATGGAGGGATTTGTGTCCGAGGGGCTAAATGGGTTTGTTTTTCTTTTTGGAGGGAACCCCAAAATGGTGGCTTTTCTTTTAAATGGTATGGTTTTCCTTTTGATCTTCCTTGAAACCAGACCAAAAAAGGATACCCCGACAACTCACACATCCAAGTAAGTGCACAGTACACCCCCCACTCTCCCATGATCACGAGGGAATGTGGTCTAGGAATACCCCGCAAGGTTATTGTACTGATTTAGGCCCTTACAGTGCCATCTGCGGCATACCTGAATATTCCAGGTGTGCATTTTCCTCGCCGTTTGGAGAAGTTAGCTCAAAATTCAGTCCTTTGGTCGAAAAGACACTTTTTCACTGCAGCAGTGTCGTTTCAAATTTGGCTGGAAACATGATCGCCGTTGGGTCGGGATTGTCGCTGTTCGGTCGGGGAAGGTCGCCGTTTCGCCTGCATGGATTCGTCCCAGAAGAGCAAAGTGAAAAGTGCCTGGAGAAGCAAAAAGTAGCAGCTTCTCACGGAAAGTCACTTGGAAGATCCAGGTCTGCGTGAGCAACAGCTGGTTTTGACTGTGGCTCATAGGGTGAACTGTGTCAACTCCTCAGCTGAAACCGCATCGCTGTGGTTTGTTTTTGTTCGAGGGTGATTTCACATAGGGTTTCAAAAATAGGAATTGGTCCTCTCAGTCCTCTCAAAATAGCTGGTTCTGTGTTGGTTCCCTTCAAATGCAAACCAGAAGGGAGTCAGACTCCCATTTTGAAATACTCTTTTGTTTGAGGCCTGCGAAGGGTGAATCAATCTCCATCCACAGTTGCTCTGAATTGTCCTTATCTGCCCGCACCCAAGGTTGAACGGGAATCATCTTCGAGTCGCCAGTTGACCCTATTCTTCTGAAAGCACCTTCTGAAATTGTAGATACCCTCCTCTAAAATTCCAAGAACCTTGCGAGTATGTACGTGAACCCCTTTTGTGGGACTCCGGGGCTCTTTGTAAGGTGGATCCATCTACTTGGGTTGTTTTAATTTGCAACCCTTTGGTGGAGATCAATTGGAAGGGGATAGATGTTAATCTCCCCACTTTTGAGAGGGACCCAGATGTGAACTAGCATGTAGCACGCGCGAAGCCGTGAGTCAGGAAGAGTTCGTGGCGGGCATGCTGGGCGGCAACGAGGATGCCGGGCACATGCGACAGATGCCCGGCTGCAATCTCAAACAAAGAAGCTACGGTGGGTCACCAACTGGGTTCTTTGAATCGGGGGACCCTTAAGATGGGGTCGTGTTCTTGAACTTCCCTTTCAGCCACCCTCTAAAAGGGCACCCTCAAGAAAAAGCACCCAACTTGTGCTTTCAACTCCCTCGAATGCTCCTTCTAAGCCATCAAACAACCGGTTGTCACACTTGGCAGATGTGTCCACAACATTCCACAACAAGTTGTCCCAACCCTGGTATGAAGTGATGAGGTGGTTTGGCTATACGCAAGCTCACTGATTGGGGGGTGGAGGGCCTTTGCACCCTTTGCGGCCGCGGCTCACTCATCTCCAGTTTGGGTCACCCCTTTACACCACTGGAAACATCACTACTGGGAAATATAACCAGCTTGGCAACTGGAAACTGGAAACTGGAAACTTGACTTTCGAGCTTTTGGTTTTGCCGAGGCTGCGCAAGGAGCTCAATGATAAGATGAAGGGCGATCCCAAACACCTGGAAAGGCGCGCGAGGGATGCTCCAGATTGCCAGACTGACCTTACCGTTCGTTTGCTCGCCCACTTGGCTTTCCAACATTTGCCCTGTGAAACAAACAAATCACGGTCTAAGTCTGGCGCCCGCCTTGCATACACTACATATGCCGACTTGGTAGGAGAAGTTCCTTGGAAGAGGACAATAATTACTCCCCTATGGACATATTTACATGGAGTCCAACAACAACACCGTTTGTAACTCAAAGCTCGAATTAGGAGGCTCCCTTTGGCTTCCATGTTAGTTGGTAAAGGATACATTTCATGTGGTTTGCGGATTTCGCGCGTGGCTCAAATGCCATCGACTGATATTGTGTATGATGTGCACTGCCAAATACGCTGAGTTTCTTGCTGCCGGTGTGACTGCAACGGGGGTGGCACAGAGTGGTTTGCTTCGTTCTTTGGGATTGGCAGGACATATGTTGAGTCGAATCAGCAAGGATGTTTGAGTATCGCATGCTTCTGTGTGTGAGACACTCCTCAGGCGGAAGATTACAGCAAGGATGTTTGCACATGTTGGTCAACTTGCTGGTTGTCAGAAGGGAATGAGGGAATGACCCACATACAACATCCCTGGTGGTTTCCTTTAAGGGATTCCCCTTTGGTTCATTCCCAACACCCGAAACGGTCATTCCCTACCTATCGCACCAGCAAGCCAAATTATGATTCCTAAATACAGGCCACCCCCCCCACCCCACACTCATCCTTGGGTGCAGGCTGGTCTCCTCTTTCAAACAATGGGCTCCAGCCTCGGCAATCGGGAAACGTTTCGAGCGGAGCGGACGGCGCGAAGCCTGGCTGGGGTTCAGTTATCACCATTAAAACAATGGTTGGGTTCATACAACCGCCATTGTTAAGTTGACCTAACGATTGTCATCCAAAAATTGGTGAGCCATTGTTTTTGATGGGGGCAAGGAACCCTGGGGTAAAGTTCTACCAACATGATGGGGGAACTTTCTGTTTCCCGCTGTGCGCTGTTTTGCTACAACCGCTGTCTTATCCTCGTGTCAGTATCTTGGGAGCCCCGGGACAATTGACATCCAGCTGTTCTTGGATTCATCAGAAGCTTATCAGACTTGTTGGATACGCGTGCATGTTCCACCAAACCTGAGTGATTCGAACATCGAGAAGAAGCATGTGAGCGTTTCTTGTACAATAAGTGTTTGGTGGCGTCCCGTCGGTCTTCTGCTGGACATATGTTGAGCACGTCTGGTTGCGGGGAAGCATGCTGCTTCCAAGCCTGTGTCTTGTTTGCCTGAACTGGCACTCAGTTCCATTGTTGTGCCTTTGAACCCTGAAGCAGGAACGTATGAGACTTCTGCTGGGCCTGAGACGCAAAACGATTTACGTTCTGTGATTCTGAGCAGGATGATATGTCTCCTTTGTTTTGACAACCTGGTTGAATACGGGCCAGGCTCGTACAGCACAGCAAAAATGCTGAATTGGCGTTCGAACAACCACTGTCGGTGCCGGACTTCTTGCGACCAGTGTTGTGTGACATCCTGAAACGTGCCTTCTTGGTGGTGATAGCCTTTGAAACGTTCACTACGGTGGATATCCGGAATATTGCAAGTAGGGAACCAAGTTCCCATCGTTGCATGTAGGGAGCCAAGGAACCCCCGCAAGCGAAGGGAGCCACATGGTTTTGCAAGGGCCTTCCATGGGATCGCAGGACAAGAACGGTGATGGGTACATCACGCGGGAGGAGCTGGAGGACTGAACACGAACGCGGGGCTTCAACGTCACCGGCTATTCTCAGAGGACACTCCTTTTTGGGGGAACCGCGGTTTTTGGGGAAGCTGCTTTTTGGGAACCGCTGTTTCCATGTTGATTTGCCAATGCAAATGACGAGCGATGGGTTCAAAGGAGCTCGCTTCCTTATTCCAGAGGAATCACGAGAATTTGCCCAGATGGCATCGATGGCTTCAGTGGTGGCAGTGTTGCTCAGACTTCGGCTCCAAAGGCATGCTCAAGCTAAGCTATTAGGCTGAAGGACGACTGGCGCAAAGAGAGCACGCCGCTCGTCCGTCGGCCCCACACCCACACAAACAAACAAATAAGCTTAATCAAACAATCAATCAAACAAACACACAAACAAACACATCAAACAAACAAAAATAATCCACTACAAACAAGAAGGGAAAGACAATCAGAAGAAAGAACGAGCAAAATACAAACATAAAGACATACATGTCTGAAACAAATTATCAATGCATAAATAATGAATAAACAACCATTCTTGCGAGAAAACAAGCAACCAAGCAAATACACAAACAAACAAGGAAGCAAGCAAGCAAACAAACAGGCAAAGAGAGCCACAACAACATCCACTCGCAAAGAAATACACAGACCTGCCTCTCCGAAAGACAGGCTTCCCCAACAGTTGTTGGTTTCGATTCGACAAACGTTTGCCGAATTGTTCCCAGTGTGCGTGCGCTCCGCAACCGAAAACATCGTGCAACTCGACTTCGATGGGCCAGGAGCATCTAGCTGAGCTGCTCGGAAGAGTGTGAGTTTGTTGCGGAAGGGGTGCGGGCATGGTTGCTTCCAACTGCGCGTATTTCGGATGCTGAGTTCGGATGATCTGGAATATTGTTGTTTGTCGCATGGTGAGATTTTTGCATGTTGGAGGATGGTCAGGCTCTTGCAAAACTTCACACAGAGCCTACTGACCTGAGCACATGTTTCGGAAACAACTTGTGCATTCCGAGTTCCTTCCTTGAACCGCGACTTTATTACCCGGTCGAGCTTGTAGACATGCTTGTAGAAATAGTTACTGCATTTTGTGATAACGTGGGACTTGCATGAGCAGCGGTCTATATGTACAGTCATTGTTTGTATTGAGTGTGGTAAAGGGGGTGACTGTGGGAGCACTCACCATACAAGTAAAGTCCGGCAGAGCCGCCAGGGGGCGAAAGATGCAACGATACAATGATACAAGAACTATAGTTTGGAGCACGTTTATTTTCCCCTTCTCGCTCTCTCTCTCCCTCTCTTTTTCACTCTCTCTCTCTCTCTTTTTTGTCTTGCTCTTCCTCCGTCTCTTTCTCGCCATATTTTCCTTTTTATTTCTCCGATTCTGCCTCTGTCTCTTTCTCTTTCTCTCCCGGCATCTCTGCCGCTTCCTCTCTTTCTCTTTCGCTTCCCTTGCTCTCTTTTTCTTTCCCTTTTTGTTTTCTTTCTGTCTTTCTTTTTTTCTTTCTCTCGAAAGAGTCTCTCTTTCTCTCTCTCTCTCCCTCCAGCCCACAAAAGTAGAAAACGCACAACCAACCACACGTTTTTGGGGTTGACCCGCCGAAAGTCCGCAGAGGGTTCACCTTTTGATGCCGGCGCAAGCTGAAAAGCATTCAACGCAAATTACTAAAAACTACGAGTTGTTCAAGGTCGACCCGCAGAGAGTCACGCGAGCGAAATGAACATCGGAAAAGCACACGAGTTTTTGAGGGTCGACCCAGCACGTTTCTATTTCCCAGTTCTCGCGTTGTCCAGCTGTTCGAAGCTTTTTCGCACGCAGGTGCATCTAGTCTTCTTAAGCCTCACGCGCAGGTGCATGCAAGTACTGCGGAAGTTCCTTCTAAACTCACCAAATTCCATGTCAGTTGGGGAGAATGAATTATTGTGGCTCAAGCACCCACATGGCAATTGTTTCATTTTATGAGAGACTCACTCTGTATCAGAAACACTGGCCCTACAGAACCGTTTCTGACATCCACGGCCTATGTTTTATACTTGTCGTGGATGCCGTGGATCCCTAGAATAATGCTGCTTGCCAATGACCCTAGGAATCCATAGTCTAATGGATAAGTATACGTTTCTCCAGACCTTCAGACCTGCCTATTCCGTGTCTCAAGCAAAACATCGGAAGGATCATCATCAACTCTTCAACTTTGCTCGTGGTAGCCTTGACATCGACCGCGAATTTGCACTGATTGCTGCATTTCACCAAACTGAACTCAGCACAAAGCGAGAGACCTTCACGCGAAGCATCATGTAATACTAGACGTAGTAGCTGCAAACGCTGGGTTGTAGCCCGTAAGCATCAGGATCAGGGACGAGCTGGTTTGCCCCACCTGGCACCAGCGCAAGCTGTTTGAAGTGCGTCGCTACTTTGCTCCTGGCCAAATCCCATTACGCGACCTTTACCCTGTTCTTGCTTTGGTCCTTGGATTCCCTTGTTTGTTGCAAGATCACCTTGGCCAGTTTGAAGTGTGCGTCCTTTGCATGGTGAAAGGTGCTCAAAAAGGGCATGCAAGGCCTGTTTGGCCCCCAGAAGACTGGACCCGGGGACCTCCCTTTGGTGCGAGGTTGCACGGCCTCGCTGTGGAAGACGGCAAGATTACCAAGACTGAGCAGAAGAAGATGGACGAGGCGTGGGACTCGGAGTCGGAGTTTGGGAGCTGGTGAGCGTCGCTTACGGGCAGGCAGACTGTTGAGCATGCAGACTGTTGAGCCATGGCAACCGAAGATCCTGTGTCTGATCTTAGGGGTGCCTTCCTGGAGTCTCCATGACCCTTAAAACATGGGGTCATTCGCCAAACATAATGGGGTCATGGACCCATTTTTAAGGGGTCATGGAATTTTAAGTTGATTTATGTTGACTTCGGAGAAGAGGTACAGTGTTGGTTTGCACTGGCCCACTGCTTCCGGCGGCACTGCAGCATGCCCCTACCAGTTATTGGGTGTTGTTTTTGTCTTCAAGGGACAGATTCTTGAGGGGTCCTCCAGAAAAGACTCGCCATGCCCCAATGGGCTTGCCGGAGGTGCGGAAGATGATGGAGGACGTCTTTGCCCACGCCGATGCCCGGGACTGAGGATGCCGTCGACAACGCATACCAAGGTCCACCCTTGGTGGACACTTGGATTTTGGCTGGGCAAGCGGTAACCGCACCTACCTGGAGTCTCCATGACCCTCCATGACGCCTTTATTTGGGGTAATGGACCCATTTTTGAAGGGTCATGGAGACTCCAGGTATGTGCAAATTATTTCACGGTCGTCTCCTCTCAAGTCCGGCAACACAGGTTGAAACAAGAAGACATGAGGTTATGTGTCCAAATAGGAGTATCCCAAAGCTGGCGGGTCTTTCTTTTGGTTTCCCTTAAAGGTGAAAAGGGTCCGGTCCCTGTCCCCTGAGGTGGACAACGATGGCAAGGTCGACTTATGGGAGGTCATGGCCTACGTCCTCGGCAGGAAGACTCTCGGCGCACCCGTGGGCACAGCTGGCGTTGGCTGTGGACATCGGAATTCGTTGGGATAGGCCCACCGCGCTAGTTAGCTAGCTCCCAATGTTGTTCTTCATATGTTGTGCGTTCTTGGCTTTGCACTTGCGAATCTCTGCTGCTTTGTACCCAGAGAGCAAGCCGTTGCCGTGCTTTGAGCCGCTCACTTCTTCTTGCGCTGTTCTGGCGAGTGTTTTGCCTAAAGGCGCCGGCTTTTGTCCTCGCCTGGCTCAGGAAGCAGCCGGTCGTGGCCTCAGCGACTCATATCTATCCCATTCTGAGCTTACCGGCTGTGTGCCATGGATAAAATACTGGTTGTTTCGCGTTTCACACATTGCAATCTAATTGTCAGAGGACCATCTATGGGGATGAGACTCGAGACACATCCCCAGCCGACCAAATGTTTGTTTGTTAGGTCCTCAAATTTTGAGCACATTCAGATAGGTGTGTTTCTTTTAAGGGTATCCCTTTGTTTGGTCGGCTAGGGAAACCAAAAGAAGCGCCGCCCATTTTGGGGGGGTCCCATATTTTGACGAGCCATACCCAGATCTTGGAACGCGCGGACACGGGGGATCGCCACAGTAGCGCCCAAACCCCAAACTGACCACTTTGGTGAATGGTTCTATTGCCTGGTTTTATTCGGGTGAAGAAGAAACCGTTGTAGCCTTGTTAGTAGCAACGTATAGAAATACCTATCGGTCCAAATACCTTTTGAGCAGGTACTTGAGCCCCGTTGAAGCCAAAACATCCATCCTCCTCCAAGGGAGCAGGGGGCGCTCTTTTGTTTTGTGTAATCCTTAACCCTTCCTGCTGGTGCTCAGTAGGGAATGCCCGTTCCGGGCGTTGGACCGGAAGGGGATTCCCGAATACAGGATTCCGCCAGTTGGCTTGTTTTGTCAGTACCATTGCATTTCGTATTCCTTGCATCTCTCGCACGGTCGCCAGGTGGAGCTTTTGCTCTACGACATCTCCAAGGGCATGGCCGCGAAGCTCGGCCCGCTGCTCTTGGGTAAGAGTGCCGAGGCCGGAAAAGCGAATCGACCGAGGCTCTCATCAAAGCGAGTTCTCTCCGTGTGAGTTTCCATTTTGAGTCGTCAGGGGTAGACTTAGGATATATTTTACATGTTACCAGTGACTCAAAGTGAAGCAAGCACCAAAGTAGACATTCTATGGCTGGGCCTAACTCTAATCATGTCGTGGCGGCTAAGGTGAAGCTTTTCAAGTTTTATTTCAGAACTGGGCAACTGAGAAGACCCAGTCAGATCAAAGAGCATCAGGGGCTCTTGTGGGGTACCCCTTTTGTTTGACTGGCTGGCCTTGTTTGGTTTTGCTGGTTTTATATATTGAAACTGATGGCTTGGGGCTACTTCAAAAACAGGAATTCCTAGATCAGAGGCTTCGACCTCTGCGCTGGGAAGGGCTTACAAAACCACCCTTGAACAAGCAAACAGCTAAGGCTTGTTTTGCCCGGGTGTTCTCTCGGGAAAACACTATCCACAATAGGGCACCCCAACACAATCCCAGGATCCTGCAGTACAAAAAATACATTCTATCATAGACGCGCCACAAATTAAAGCGGGTCCAACACTATCTTCTTTTCGCATACCTTCACCTCTGCAGTAGCCCCAGGGACACAGCAACCCTCGTTAACCATGCATGGCATGTCTCAAAATGGGGTACACTCTTCCACACCCATATGTTTGTGTCAAAGTAGAGGACCCCCCCCCAAACCATGAGGTGCTTGTTTTGGGTTTCTCTACACGGCACCGAAACACGTTAACCCTCAAGAAGGTTTTGCGAGCTGTCAGGCGGTCCACACCGGGGTGCTGGTCTACAACAGCGAGTACTGGTATGGCAGGAGCCCCATTTTCGGCAAGCCAAACGGGCTGCTGCAATCAACACAAAGAAGCTTTCGATTCTTCTGGGCTAGGTCCCCCAGTAATGCCCTTTTACCCTTTTTTGGGGGAGGGGTCCCCTACTAAAATAGACTACAGAAAAACAGGGTACCCTCATTCTAACCTCTGTACTGGAGGACCTAGTGGGTGTTTCTGGGCGTTTGGCCTGTGAGCCTTTTGTAGAGGGTATATGGAAGGTCCCTCATTTTCCCGTGTTTGGACCTCCAAAAGTGGTGATGTTGCAGAAATTCACCAGCAAACTGCAAGTGTTGCAGGGGAAATCAAATGACCCCTGTAAAACGCTTCAAGGCAGCGTCGACCGCAAAACCATTTGGAGGCGGGGAATCCCATTGATGCAAAAGCAGTAGGGCATCAAAACCTCGTGGATGGCGCGGCTCGAGTTGCTGAAACCGAGAAGGCATCCCTTCTTCAAACGGGACATGGCCATAGTGACACATGGCCAAGCCTGCCCAAAAGCTAGTTTTCCTCTTGGGTTGAAGATAATCCTTGGAACCCTAAACTATGCATAAAACATACGTGTGGGGAGCTTCTTTTGTTGTGTGCCAAAAGGTGATAAGATGTTTGAAGGATGTCACAAGGGGAGAGATATGAGCTATATTTTTTTCAGTTGTTCAGACTTTGTTTTGTGAAATCCCAGCCTGTTCTCCACAGGGTACATGGGGCATGGACATGTCTAAGCAATTGCAAGAAAGCCACCCAAAAGTAAACGGGCAAATGAGTGCTTGAAACCAAATCGGTACTCCCCCCCAAAAAAAAGCGATGTCGATCGCTCGGGGGATTTCTCAAAAAAATAGAACGCTGATGTTCACGCTCCGATTTCTCCAAGGCGGGAAGCTGTTTCGCAGCAACCCCCCCTGCCGGAAGCAGTTCGGCGAGCCCTTGCAGAACCCCTGGGGCATTCAGCTGGAGAGGCGAGAAAAACATCCGCGTGGCCGAGGGGTTTCTTTTGGTTTGCGTGACCGAGTCGTTTCCGTTTTTGGACGTTTTAGAAATAACTTGCTTTGCCATGCGGCGATAGGGAAAAGATCAACCATTGTGGGTCTTGATCTGCACGTTGAACGATGTTGGAGCCTTCCGTTTTCTACCAAGGACGGAAGGTGTGGAAAATGATATGCAACAATGGAAAAGACCAAGGATGTCATTATTGAATCTTAATGTGTGGCATGGAAGGGGCAGTTTGGAGATCCATTGGCCAGATCCATCAGCGTGAAGTGTGTCCGCCGGCGTAGCGTTGGACATGAGAGGTCCGAGCAGATGCCCGAGCTGCCGGTGGTGCGCTTGGGCTACACCTTCGTTACCCACGAGGCGCCATCCGATTCCCGCGGAGGGGGGCCGTGGGGGGGGTTGGGGGAGGCGGCATCCGCTAGCCGCCACGGGCGACGAGGTTGGTCCTGGGTAGCAAGCCGCCCTGCGACAGCTTAACCCGACACAAGCAAGAGCTAAACTTTATACTTTTGGGAACACCATATGTCAACGTGCTTTTTTGTTTCCATCGCGCAGAGAGTCGAATTTTCGGGAATACCATCAAAATGATAAACAAGTAGGTTAGACTTTTGAGCCATTTCATCCAGTACACCAGGGTGAGCGTTGACGGCACCATTCCCTTCAGGCAAGTCTGTTTAGAAATAGATGGGTTCCTCTGTTTTAGATGGGGTTATGTGTACGACCCCTCCATAATTCATGGTGGTGGGGGTGAAAATGATGACTACGCAACACCCCGTAACCCTTCACCCTGTTCTCAGCTGTCAACTAAACTTGCGTCCATGTCTGGACCAAGCATGTAACATGAACTTAGACCACCACCACCGCCACCACCAGCACCACCAGCACCACCACCACCTCTGCCACCACCACCACCACCACCACCACCGCCGCCACCACCACCAACAACACCAACACCAACACCATCAACACCAACACCAACAACACCAACACCAACAACACCAACACCAACACCAACAACACCAACACCAACACCACCACCAACGCCATCATCGCCACCACCACCACCACCATCATCATCATCATCAGCATCATCATCATCATCATCATCATCATCAGCATCATCATCAACATCATCATCATCATCATCATCATCATCATCATCATCACCATCCACCATAATCATCATCATTGATGTTGCAGAGCCGTTCAGGGCTGGATGCGAGTCATGATTGCCTTCGGGCTACTCTCCTGACGCCAGGAGTTTGTCCAGTGGCTTCGGGAAGGCGTGCAGGACGCGCTGCGAGTCTTTCAAGTCGATTGGGAACTTGCGATCGGTGCGATAGGCGGCGAATGAGAAATGGCATGACCCCTATAAGCCATCCATCCCCTATAGTTGTGCTTTAAGGGTGATTTGTGGGGTTCATCTCATTCCCTACCTATCACACCGCACCAGCAAGACAACTCAAGAGCATTCCGGCCAGTGCACTAATCCTATTGGTTTCGCATCAGACAAGTTGTTCTCTGGGTTGATGCGGCATTTGTAGCGCATTGTCTCAGAAACGCTTTTGCTGTCGGACAGCAAAAGGCATGCACTGGTGAGTGATACTTGTTTCTCACACATGGGCAATGGGTGCTTGGAACAAATCTGCGCGGCAGGGTTGCGTTGGAGCACGTATCATACCTTTCCCAAGTGGCTGGGCTGGCAGGAGAGATACACAGGACTTCATACCTACGATTTGCTCACCCACAGCTGCAACCACTTCAGCAATGAGGCTGGTCGCTTTCGTCGCTTGCCGTGCTGAAAACACGTGACACGGGACCATGCTTGATTGTGTTCATGGGGTATTCTTCGGTGATGTCAGAAAATTGGGGTTCGACAAACAAAGCAGCTTCTAGACCTGATCCGAGGTGGTTTCATTGGAGAGCCCTTTGGTTTGAGCCTTGTTTGGACCTTATTCGAGCGCTTGTGCGATTCAACACGCAAACCATGCCCCCCTTTTTCCGTTGAATCCCTACTGTGGCTGGTTGCGAAATCCCTTTGGCACCACCGTTCACAAACTCTGGAATGGTTCGACTCCCTTGTAAATACCAACCGCCAACAAACGTAATGGTTTCATTCCCGTGGTTTCAAAGTGGCTTTCATGGATTTCGCAACCATCCACAGTATCGCGAGCGATCGCGGGTCAGGTCTGCAACTTCCTCCTGGGGCAAGGCATTCCAGAGAAGATCTTCGAGCTGCAGCCCCTCGAATGCAAGCGAGCAGTGCCTTTCGTGAAAGGATACCATTGGTAGCACCCCTTTTGTTGGGGGTGCGAAGTGCCCCCCCCCCCCAAAAAAAAGAAAGTGTTTTCTGGTTCAACATCCCCAGAGGAAAGGGATGCTGTTTTTTTTCTTTTCTAATCCCCGGACCCGTAGCTACAGCCTGACTCAAGCTGATCGGAGCTGTATCCCCAACCCAGTTTGCAGGGCTGCACCTCCAACCAGACCTCCCCCATAGGTACTGCAGGGGGGTAAACATTATTATTATTGAGACGGGAAGGCCCACTTCATTAATATGGTTATTATTATGTTTATTATTATGACTAGTATTATGACTATTATTATTATCACTAAGCGGGTTGGCGAAGGGGGGGGGGGCCAGGAAGGGGACGAGGAGGGGGGGCGGGTCGTGATTCTTGTTTCGGGGAGGGAGACCACATGTTTGTTTGTCCACGGTGACGGAGTTTATCAGCACCAAGGAAGACCTTCCTGTCTGGCCCTATCGTGGCGCTGCGCAGCTCGGCGTTGAAGTCAGACGCATGTGGGTCTTAGGCAGACGATTGGCTTCCTGCTGGCTTGGAAAGCAAAGCAGTTCCGGATTTCACTTGCGTACTCCTTTGTCGACATGATTATATCCTGTTTGCTTGCCTCTAGCATCATGTAGCATTCCACAGCCACTAAACTACTGTATCTACTTTGACTTGACAAGGCTTGCTACTACTCTACTCATCGTTCAGTGATGCTTGCATTCAAACAGACATTGCAATGGGTCCAAGAGTGCGTGTATGTCCGCGCTACCCGGCATGTGCAGTGACGCACACACACACAAACTCACTTGTTATCTTGCAGTGTCTCTCTTTCTCTCTTTCTCTCTTTTTCTCTTTCTCTCTTTCTCTCTTTCTCTCTTTCTCTCTTTCTTTCTTTCTCCCTTTTTCTCTCTCTCTCTCTCTTTCTCTCTCTCTCTCTCTCTTTCTTTTGTTTCTTTCTTTCTTTCTTTCTTTCTTTATTTCTTTCTTTCTTTCTTTCTTTCTCTCTCTCTTTCTCTCCCTCTCTCTTTCTCTTATATCTTTCTTTGTGTCTCTGTTTCTTTCGTCCTTGTCTTTTTGCAATGCTACATCATTATCGCTTCATTTTTGGACTGCGGGCGTGTTGCTTGTTTGGGCTGAAGAGCCCGCAAGGCTCCACACGGGAACAAGTAACGACAGAATGTCATTGTGTCTGCAAGATGCTAACATTCGCAGACTTGCGCAAGATGTGATGCATTCGAGTTGGCAACTCTTGGTTTGACGCCGTGAGTGCGCGCCGTGTCACCGTGACTGGGTTATATGTACAGAATTATTTATTCAAAAATGTGTTCGTCTCGGGAGGAAGGATGGGTACGGACGGAGGAAGACTATCAAACTCCCTGCGATTCAGTACCAGCCGCAAAAGCGGCAGCAGCCGCGAACTACAAGATGAAGGGCTTATTGGACTATGTTTCTTTCTACCTGGAGTCTCCATGACCCTTTTAAACATGGGTCCAGGACCAACCATTATTTTGGGTAACGACCAACCATTTTTAAAGGGTCAGAAGGAGGCTCCAGGTAGGCTGAATGCGGCACAGAAACCCTGCGAACTTTCACAGGCGTTGGATGTTGGTTCGTGATGGGAGCTCATTCGCCAAAGGGCCCGGAATCGGTTCACGAGTGGACAGGGCAGTCGGAGCTTGCCCAAGAAGATCCCTTAGGTGATTTCGTGTATACCTGGACACTCCGACTTCCCTTAAGAAAGGGAAAACACCCATGATTCCCCAGGTTTCAAGGAAGGTATCCCATTTTTAATGGCTAGGTCCCCCAGTAGTGCTCTTTTACCCTTTTTGGGGGGAGGGTTCCCCTATGTTCCCCTACTAAATAGAGGACATAAGAAAGTTGGTACCCTTGTTCTATCCTCTCTCTACTGGAGGACCTAGATGGTATGAGAGTCCAGGTCCGTCCGGGCTCAGGACCTTTCCTGAACCGCTACTTGGGTGGCTTCGCGGATGCCGAGAAGAATCTTGTCGGGGCCTGAATGGAACGTGGAGCGAGCTTGCAAAATATGTGTTGCAAGAGGAATGCATGGCTCTGGGCCAAAACTAATGTTTTGTTTGCTACTTTCCCATGAGATATGGACTGGCGTTGTGAAGGAAGGCAGATTGCTTCTAGCTGGAACATCCGACGCCTGTCAGCAAAACCCGCTCGCCATGAGTCCAGATCATGACCAGGCAGACAAGCATGCCGGACGCCAAAGTCTTTGAACACCCAACAGTGCCGGCAAGCGAGAATCATCGCCGTTTGGTAGAGACACCGTTGTTCTTGACACGACCCCGATGCATTTGACAAATTGGAAGAGCCAGTATTGATAATGTGGCAGCAAGCTGAGTTCAATGCGGCTGCAACATTCGCCTACTGAAGCTGCTCAGGAAATATGTTGGAATCCATGCACGCGCATCCAGATAGCATGTTCACGCCGTGCACCCCACTTCTTGGCTTGACACAACCTGGCAGGCAATGAAATGCAACACTTCTCGTGCCAATGTTTCAGTCCTGCCGTCCTGCTTTTGTATGTAGCAATATTCCTGACTTGGCAGCTGTGTCATTGGACCTTTTAGATGTTGGGAACATGTGGGTGTGGCCCAAAATTAGATATGAGGGGCAAACCGCAGGGTTCGGTCCATGTTTCCACTTACCAGGGCAACCCATTTTGGAATTCCGGTTTTTTGAGCCACAGCTTTTTGAGCCACAGCCATGTGTTTCTCCACCCAACTGGCACAGTTGTTCGCGGTTTCACGCTCCGGGCTTCCGGGGCCTGATTGAGCGCCGGAGCACCTGGATTTTCGCAGGATTTTCATGGGTTGATTTGTCCCAGATCCCGGTGAATTACAACGAAAAGTGGGCAATCCTTCGCGATTCCTTGGTAACCCACAGATTCTTGGATCCACTGGGTCTATTTTTGATTTCTTTTTTGTGTAGTTGGGCCCGGCTCAAGGGAGAAAGGTCGCCTGCACCGCACCCCAAGTCGACCAACAAAAATCACCGCAGGACGAGAACTATATGTCGAAGGACCGGGCCGCTCGTGCCAGCGGCGTGCGCGTCAACATAATATGCGTGGAAATATGCGTTCTCACTTGTTGCAAGCAAAAGGTGCACCAAGAAGCAACTCTCTTGGTGTTTGGACTGTGGCTGAGAGGACATAAGTCTGGCATAAGTTTGTTTTTTCATGGCCATGTTTCGACATGAGCGGATCAAATCGCAGCGTCTCAAATGCTGATCCGACCCCAGGCTCGGATCAAACGCGCCCGGGGGAAACGCGGTATGGTGGCCGTGTATCCCATGAAACCTCTGAGGATGTTAAACCGGTGGACATCATCTTAGATTCATGCATCGCTGCCAAATTCAGGGTGTGTGCATGTTCTAATGTCCCTGGATGAATTCATTGGGATAGATGGGACGCTTCAGTGGGTTCGAACAAAGTCGACCAGGCGTTTGCTACTCCTGGTCTGCCATGAATCCTTAACTTGAGAAAGAGGTTTGTTTCTCCACTAGCAACATGTTTTGTGCGTGCGTGTGTTCGCGTTCTAGCCGACTAAAAGAGCCAGATTAGGCTTACGTAGCGTTTCAGAATTCGATTTCCTGCATACTCCCCGGCAAAGCAAGGTGGGAGCCCCACAACGGGACCGCTACAAAAACATCGCCTCACCTAACCCCCCCACAAACATCCACCGACCCCACTGAAAATCCGCCCGCGTCGACTCGACTCGATGAGCGTCGCAGGACCACGACGCCAAGGCCGCGGAGTCACCGGAGGACTTGAAGAAAGAGCTCCTGGGCAGCGGCGACGTGGTGCTCGTGGAGGCTCATCGACCCATCGATATCCCCACCTTAAATATGGAATTGGGGGAGGGGGGTAACCCCTGGAGTTCCATTGGTTCCATTTCCTTTGTAAGGGGATTACTAGATAACTGAAATTGGGGAGCCCCCAACCCTCCTCCCCCTTATGGTCGGGGGGATCGATCGATCGCCGGTTGGCGGTTGCCCCGTTCCCTTGGGGCCAGGGCCCACGGAAAAAGATTTCGACGCGGCTCCTAAGATGCTTCGGGAGAAAATTGTGGTTTTGCTTGTGGTTTGCCTTTAACCCCACACAAAAGGGGGCGAAAAAGAAAACACTCATACTCCAGTGTACAGATATATATATATATATGTGTATACATATATATATATATATGTATATATAGATATATATGTATATATATATATAGATATATATGTATATATATATATATATGTATATTACATTTCTTGTGCACCTGCAGCATACATAAATACATGTCCAGGTGCAACGTACAACCGTTGGAGGTCTCCTGATTTCCCCAACGCACTTGGCTCAGAATGAGCAAAACACGAATTGAAAAGGCTAAAGCATGGCGGATCACAGCCTCTCCCCGGCAACTTAACACCGGAGTCCCAAAAGGAGATTCATGAATCTGTCCATGGTCTACGTGAGTCGATTTTCTGATTCAAGCTCCATCAGCTGCGCCCAACTTTGGCGCAAGGCAGCCAAGAGGCTGTTTAGGGAGTGGTGTTTACTTGGACCCTCAAAATACTCTTAAACATGGGTTATTGCCCCAACATTATGGGGTCACACCCCTTTTTTCTTGGGTAGTAGCAGGGTCTAGGTACTTGGCTGTTCTTGGTTGCACCTTTTGTTCTAGTTGGTTCTTCATGAATTACCGTTGCGCAAAGGGGCCCCTTTCTTGCTCCCACAACACAGGGCAAACAAGTCAAGCAGCTTGCTTGCGGAAAGCTAAGCAACAATGCTGGCTTCTGCTTGTTTCTTTGCATGCTGTTGGTCAATCAAGCCTACTCAGTCCTGATCGATCAACATCCATATCTGGATGATATGGCTGATCGTGCCCACTCCATTTTTATAATGTGGCTGGTTCTCAAATTAGGGCCCCTGAAACAGTCGGCTTTCTGTTTGTTTCCGGTTGAAATAGTGAAAAAGGGGGGCCCTGTAGTTGAGAACCCCTGCCCAGCCAGCTGCGTAAGGGCCAGACCAGCTCCTTACAAGGGTGTTCACTAGAAAGTTGGCTTAAATGCTGGGCATTTTGTTGTTGACGTCCTATTTCGCAGCAACTAACTTGCCGAGACACTGTGTAAGTCACCTCAGCATCTGGATTTCAATTGGGAGCCCCTGTAATCATTGGTGCTTTTTTGGACGTTCCTTTCAACTAACTAAAAAAAGAAGCCCCATGAGTGGTCTCCCCTGTGTTCCTTTCCCACTGCCACTGACCCCACCAAAGAAAGGGTCAAGCAACGCACCCAAACAAAGCGTTTGGCGCGTGGTCCAAAAAAGTCCGCCGGGCGCACCGCTGCGCGAACTATCGCGGCGAGGGCGTCGATGGCATCCACGGGTCGGTGCTGGCCACAGTGCTGAAGGCGATGGCTTTGGGACGAGCGAACGATGCCAGGGATGACCGGAGGTGTCCTTTTTAAGTCACCTGGAGGCACCAGAAAAACAGATGCCTGGTGGATGAATAGGGCGAGCAACCCCCTTTTGGTGGGGATTCAGACCACTTTTGGAGGGAGCACTATTTTCATACTGTGGGTGGACATAGGTGGACAAAATCAGTTCGCACCAGCAAAGAAGTCCTAGAATAATGATTCCCCTGTCAATACCAAAAGCAAATGGTTTCCCATGGCTTCAAAGTGGTGCAGAATTTTGTTTGCACACAAATGCCATTTTGACTAAGAACCCTTTGGTGGACATCATTTGACTGTGGCTCAAAAAAAAGTACCAACATGGTACCTTGGTGAATGAAACCAAAGACTAAAACCTGCGTAGCCCTAGCTGTTTAATTGTGAGCCACACCCACTTACAAACGAGCAAAATGGACGTTTCCAATCACCAGCCAATTTGGGAAACTGGTTTTGAGTACTTCATTGCCGAGGGTGATGCCAATGTACTAGGTGACAAAGTCGGATCACCGAAAGGTTCTGTTCCACAACCATTGCCAGGAAGGGTGAAATTCAAAATGGCAGCAATTAGAGGCCGTCTCAAGCTCTTATGCCTCTGGGATGCACCAGGGTTGGGTTCCACAATGCGTGCTTGGGGCTTGAGACATTTGGTTCCATCCTGCTTGACTTCTGGAAGTTCACGTTCACGATCCTAGGCCCTGTTTTGCTTTGGGATGAGGTAGGGGAGTGTAGGAATGATGCGTGTTAAGTTTTTTGGAGCAGACATTTAAAGCCATGCTATAGGATATTGATGGGTCATCGCAATCCAAGCTCCTGCACCACGGAGAGCTCAAAGAGACGGGGCAAATGACTTGTTGCAAGTAAGCGCGCAACTTCTGCTGATGGAGGCTTGGTGTCAGTTTGACAGCCGGTTCAACTATACTTGACCTTGATGTCCATGTGTGTGTGTGTGTGTTTTATGGGTCTATCCTACAAGAAGCTCTATCGCTTGTGTAGGAACCAACTGTGGTGTGGCTTAGCAGTGATGATGTTGATCCTGAAAAATTCCAGGTCTCAGGTGTTCAGTGTTGTTTCCTGGGTCCCCATTTCATTTTTGGACACATGGACAAGTGATGACACGTGGACCACTCCCGTGCGAGCTAGAGTTCAGAAAGGTGTTCTGCTTTGTGATGTTGTGTTCTTGTCAGATTGGTGCGAATGGTTTTAGGCAGCGTGAGCTTTTGGTCCCTTTGCCGTTGTACTCCCTTGGAAACTGCCACAGAAGGCCTCAAATCCAGGTTTGCCCCTCCACATAAATCCTGTGCCCCTACCACCAGGTGGGGCGTTTCGGAGTCACTCCGCTCATTCACCGCAGGTTGGTTCCGCGTCGGATGCCAGGAGAAAGACGGGAAGTGCGAGATCAAGTACTTCGACCCCACGGAGGGCAGAATAGAAACCATGCGGCTGGGCATGGAAAAGAAGTTGTCGCAAGACGTGAGACACGGGCACAAGCCGAAAGGGGGGTTCACCCCAGGAGCCATTGGGACAGAAAGTGTGTGTTGGAATTTGGGAGTGAAAAAAAGGTCCTTGTGAAGTTCATGAAGGAACAGCCACTATTTACGAAGGGAAGCCGAAAGGGGAAACCCAGAGGAAGCCATACTTTGAGAAACATTTGAGGCTTTGGAGGGCCATCTTATTCGGCTCCCCTTGCGTCCTTGCAAATCAAGTCAATGCACATGGATGGTTTCTCTCCGAAAGCCTCAAATGGAGGCAAATTGAGAATTGGATTTACTCTGAGGGTGGAGTCCAAGAACCCTCGTGTTGAGAAGAGTATCTTTTTCTGCAACCCCTTTTTAGGTAAATATGCAGAGAACAATATATATATATATATATACATATATATACCTTGCTCAAGCTTGATCTATTGACGTATCCGCATATGTTCCAGTTTGGCGATCATGCATGGAAGGACAAGCAGGGCGAAGTTGCTCCGCCTGTTTCTTCAGAGGGCTATGCCTGGAGAGAGCGCAAAGGTTCAAGAGGATCTAGGTGAATGAGCTCACTGTGAGATGACCGGAAGGATGTGCCATACCAGCTTCGACCAGTTCCGTTTCCCTGGCTTGGGCCTATGACAGTTTCTCGTTGCTGGATCAGTTTGTCCGGAATCCGGCCAATTGGAGCCGGGGCGGTGGGGCGGCTTTGGCTATCCCCGCGTATGGCAAATTTTCCATGTTGACCATTCATAAACCCCTGGTTGATCCGCTTAGTGGGGATTCATCGCTGCAACAGACCCCTGGTTGATGAATGCAAGCAATCCCCTTTAGTGGGGATTCAGACCACTTTTGGAGGGAGCACCTTTCAATACTTTGGATGGACGAAATCCTGCAGCATCTAAGAAACCCTGGAATGATGATTCCAATGTAAATGCCAACAAACAATGGCTTCCCATGGTTTATTTAGGTGGTGCAGGATTTCGTCCGTCCACAGTAGGACGGTTCTTTTTATCCGCGGTCTTGGTTCTGAACAACCTCCCGTTAGCGGCAGCTCCAGGTCTGGCGTGCCGGTGTCCAAGATGAAGAAGACGACGAAAGACTGAGAGAGGCGCTAGGCAGATGAGGCACCAAGCAAATCGAGGTGCGCTTGTTACATGCACAAAAGGCTGTACGTGTAATCGGCGGTGCCTCAGGATTGTTGTCTCCCAGAATCAGACTCCCACTTTTCAGAAAGCTCCACTCTCAAGGTCTTAGCTGAAGCCTTGCCAGACTCCTTGGCAATAGATGTTGAGAGGCTGAAGCAGGAAGGGGCCTGCCGGAATGTATTCAGGGGGCTGTTGAAGCTGTTGTATTTGATGGAGTCTGTGTGATGTCAAGATGGGAGCCTGGAATGCCAATTGAACAAGTTGGAGGAGCCTTCTGGCAAACCTACATGTAGCCACGAGGTGCAAACTGATCAAAGCGTTGATCTGTGGCAAAGAACGACTTTTTGCTTGGCCTAACATCGACGGGTCTGTTTCGTTTCTCCAGTGCGATGCTTAGGCACCTCAACTGCTTGCTCCTGCTACACGTGGATTCGGTGACCGCGTCGCCGCTTCCTCCTTCAACCACGCAATGTGTTTGTGCTGTTGCGCTCTTCGCAAGATGTGTGGCGGACAGGCGACTCTGCGGCGTTTGCTTTTCTGGAGAAGGTGATGCGACCAAGTGCCACAGTGTCCGGGTCCTCTTTCGGTTCGGCGTCCATGTCTCAGCCTTGATTCGCCCAGAGCTGTTGCTGCAAAGGAATTGGTGTTGGATTCATCGCGGGCATAGTTGGTCTGTCCCACATGACCGTCTCCCGTGCCCACGGCACGCGTGTTGGGAGACTCTGCATAAGCTGGAACCCACCTTTTGACCCCGAGTTTCTCAAAGTAGCGGTCCTGCAAGGTAGCAGTGGGTTGGCTTTATCCCTTCAAATACCAACCAAAGCGGCTTCGGCATTGCCTGTCGATCTTTGATTTCATTGAGGGTTTTTCAGGAATGCCTTCCGTTCGGAGGCCTTTGGGCAGCTTTAGTCAGGTGTTGCACCGCTAGACAGGCACCAATCTGTGGTTGGTATGTCTTTGTGTGGGTGTATATATTATTTATATATTATATGGGAAATTGTGGGTGTTATATATATATATGTATACACGTATGCATATATATATATATTAGAGAGAGAGAGAGAGATGGGAATATATACCTCTTACCGTCGAACAATTTTGCCGTCGAGAAAACCTTGCGAAGAGGCGAGCACAGTCTCACCGCGCATTTTGCGCTGCCCGGCTTTGGCCCCAAAGGCGGCCTAAGAGGTTTGACAGCTTTTGCAACGGGTTTCGCGGGTTGCTAGACTGGTGATGGACGCCATGAGATCAATGCATCGTAAAAAAAGGTGCGGACTGCAACGAGTGTAAGAAAGAGCCCGTCCTCAATCGTTTTGTCCGTGTTGCTTTTATGGAATCGAGCTGCTGTGACACGCCACTTTACCATTCAACAAGGTTGTGCTGCGTGTGGAACCCAGGGCACTCATATATGATCACGTGCAGGTACTGGTATTGACTCAGCATCAGCTAAGGGCTAACGCATGTTTGTTGTTCGCCTTGCTTGAGTGCAAGTTCGTTCAGGTGGCACATATGGCATGTGTTAGCCTTTAGGCCACTTCATGGGAATCACGGCCTTCGTGGCATGGCCAAAGGTTGTGGTTTGAGGGAGGCCTTGTCAGCAATCGTTTGGCCCTCTGAATGGCATGTAGTAGAGACTGCGGGAAGTTGGCTAGTCGTACAGCAGCTCTGACGCTGGACAAATGCCAAGATCTGCAAATGCAATGTGCTGCTTGTACTGGTGACAAGAACTTCATGTACAAAAAAAATGGGGTTGTCAACCTTCGTTATTGTGGGCTCTGTTCCTTGTTTGTTTTCTCTTTTTTTTTGGTTCTGCAGTTCCGCGTTTCTGTTTTGTTTGTTTTGCTGCTCGGTTTGGGCTGGAGGAAACTAAGCCGTTGACCACGCCTGGGGAGCGAAGCTCACGGCATTTGGCCAGGCCGCTCCAATCCCGCCACGCCGCGAGTCCAGGTGCAAGCGACGAAAAGTGGCTGTGGGTCAAAAAAGGGTAACCCCAAAATGGCGCAAGCCCTGGGAAGTGGAAACATTTCACCAAAATCTGCGGTCCCCTGTTGGTCTAATTTTGACCCACACCAAAATGGCATGTGCCTTTTGAGGTGACTTTTACTAACCCCAAACCACTGCCTCGAGGGGAATGCGGGGCATATATATGTAGTAGCCATATAGTGACTCTAGGGATACTCACAAGTGGTGGGAGCTGAAGACTAACAGGTGACCGATAAATCAACCAGCACGAGCCCGCGAGTCAAGCAATTTTACGTGGACAACTGGCCTTTTCAAGAGGATCGTTTTCGATACACCTGCAAGGATTGCAATTATTCCATTAGCTTAAGGATATTTCACATTGTCCCTTGTTGGTTTTAAAGGACATCTATGACTACTCTATGTTTTCCAGGCGGCTAAAGCAAATGTTTTTTTGTTCAGCACAAAAGCGCAAGCGGAAGTCGCGTGCCAAGCGACCTGTAGGTTGCTCCGCCGCGCTATGTGCAGCCGGTGCTTGTGCCGACACCGAGGTCATACCAGGCTTTGGGCGGATCAAGGAACACTGCAAGCATATTGGTGTGTGTGTGTGTGGTGCGTAAATCCGTCAAACCCTATTTTGACATTTGCCCTTGTAAGCTTGTGGCTCTTTATTTTAGCTGGAGTGGGACTTGCTAATCCGAGGTTGGGCTTTTTGCTACTGCTGAACAGCTGAATGCTTCACAAGATGTGTGACACCGTTGTATTGGTAAATCATTACCCTGGTAAAGTCACCAGAACATACGAGAACGCGTCCTCGTAGCGTGTTGCTGGGAAAACAGCTGGCAGAGATTCGGATTTGAAAGTCAACTTGGACATGTTGTACTCGCACCTCTTCAGGGGCAAGTTTTGCAAAACTGTGAGATGTGGACTGAAGCTACCTGCCGGGCCACGCAGAGTTGACAATCGTGTGATGTGGACAAGGCAAAATGAAAGTCAAGGCCAGGGAATCATTTGGCCCGGTCCGTACGGGTTGGGCAACTTGCGGGTCCTTGTCCACTTCCATGCTCAGAAGGTAGAGCACCACATGACCCAATGTGATGTGTTACCCCTTATCCGTAAGTCACAGTCCCCAACACTACGATTTGGCGGCCTGAGTACCCGGGCGGGTTACCATTTGCTTAACCGGACGGTGGCTTTCGTTGGAGCGATGTGAGAAGCAAGCTCCAGGAGACACAGATCACTAGTTACACTGATACTAGGTATCCCAGCTAGGTGCCCTTTTTTACCGATCCTTTATTTGGGGAGGGTTCCCCTACTAAAACAGACAGCAAAAAGGTTGGTAGCCTTATTCTATCCTCTCTACTGGAGGACCTTGGAGAAGACCAGACAAATTCCTTCTGTGGTCTTTGAACTCGTGGAGCCTGACAGGAGGTCCCAACTGATCCAAACCAGGACCCTTCGGTCACTCAGTTGTAAGCGAATCGACCTTTTGACCTCTCGGCTTTACCTTCTTGGTCCATTTTTAGAGGTCGCAAAAGGTGAACCTTCTATTTCCAGGTCCTTTGGGCAAGTGAGCCACTATCAAAACCCGGGTAGGTGAAGGTTAGTGAGGGACAGTTCCAACCATAAATAGCTGCGGCCGCCTTCTTAATTCTTTACGTGGTTCTGGGTAGACCATTTGAATACCGGGTTTTGATTATGACTCAAGTGAAGCTAGGTTCCATGTCACCCAAGAAAACAACCGACGCCTTCCGGACCTTCTTTCGTATCGCCAGGCTACGCCCAGCTACACGGCTCAGGTGCAGAGCGCCAGGCGCGCGCTCAGGTTTTCGTCCTTTCCATTTGGCAGCCCGTTCTAGGTCCCCCAGTAGAGCCCTTCTCTCCCCTTTTTTGGGGAGGGTTCCCCTACTAAAACAGACTACATTAAAGAAGTTGGTAGCCTTATTCTAACCTCTCTACTGGAGGACCTAGCGTTTTGGGGTTACCCGATTTTTCACCCACCTGCATGGTAGACAAAAGCATATGGTGTCATAAGGCTGCCACCACTGGCACTGGAATTGAGTAAGACACCCCTATTTGCTGATGGTCATTTGGTAACTTTGTCTTCTCCAGCAGATGGCAATGGTGCTTGGGTAAAGATCCGCTGGCACGCCATAGGCTAGGTCGGAAATATTTGTGCTTCCTTGTTCGGGAGAGTTCTATTCGTCATCTACTCGTTTTCCCCGCCGTCCATGGGATAATTTGGGGATCCCTTCTTGTGATTCGCATCTCCTTTCCTTGCTGGTGCTCAGCAGGGAATGACGGAATGACCCCTAAAAACCATCCCTTGTGGTTTCATTTAAGGGAATCTCCAAGGTTCATTCCTTCATTCCCTGCTGAGCACCAGCCAGCCTGGTGGTTTGGACAAAATCACCCGCTACCAGCTTTTGCCAGGTCTCATTCATCGAGCCCGAATCCTCATGGCGCCTCCGTAAACCTTCGGCCGCCAGAGGAGCCATTCGTGCCTGGCTCAGGGGCATGGCGGCGTCCAAAACCAACTTCTATAGCTTGTGCTTTCTGCAGGTCTTAGACAAGGAACACTAAAAGCATTTTGTATTTTGCAGGATGTTTGGTTTTGCTAGACTTTTAAGGGCAAGGTTCATTTGCAATGGAGTAATGCTGACAAACATGCCCGCAGCAAAATTGCGTGAGATTCGTTAAGAAGTGCTACGTGAATTATGGCAGGTTGTGCCGCCCGACCATGTGGTGCAACAACTGCACGATTTATACGCTATGTTGGCAGTGGTTTGAAGTTTTACTCTTTGCTGAAGCTGAGTGAACAGTTATTTCAGAAAAGCTCGTATATGACTCTTTTAACCCCCGCAGAAACCCAAAGGGGGTGGGTGGGGGTCCGACATGAGGGTCAATCTGTCATGTCGGCTGAGCCAGGAACAGATGAAATGTGTACGTACTATGTGCATGATAGTATATTTACTTGGAGCTTCAAGCATATATATTTATTTAACAAAGATGTGTATGCAAACATAAGCATACCATGGAGAGGGCACTATGGCAAGCCCAAGCGGGGGTTCCTTGTGGTAGGCAAGACCAAGCATCAACGACCAGCCTTGTGCAACCAAGCAACCATTTCTTTTGTGTCTTTCTGGGGGAACTGGCTTCTGGTTATAAAAGGACAACCTCCATTTTGGAGATCCCCAAACAGGGTTTGACATTCCTTTCTGACTTTGGTTAAGAGTCCCCAAAGTTGGGAAGTGGCTCCTTTGGTTTCTCTACAGGCACCATTCAATCAGCATTTGGCATCGAAGCCCGTTTTCGGGGGGCTCCCCTGTGCGATGGACACTTGTCCATTTTGCAGACTCAAAGCCTAAAACAAGCCAACTTTGGGTGTCCAAGGCACGGATTCCCCCCTTTTTTTCTTTGGCACATGGGTACGTATGTTTTGGGGGGGATCCCCCAAAATGGACTTTCCTTTGAAAGCTTTTGGTTTCCCTTTCAAAACCCCAAAACAAAAATACCTCGGCCCAGACTCTTCGAGCAAACCAAGGCAGCCCGAGCCACACCGCCAGTGCCATCCGTGCCGCCTCGGGTGGTTTGGAGCCCGGTTTGTGGAACCTCTGGTGATTCCCTCAAGGGTTGAGATCACATAACATCCAAACCTTCCAGTCACCACTCATCCAAGCAAAATAACATCAAATACCAACAATAATATAACATCCAAACATCCAAACCTTGGAGGTAGCCAGGGGAATCCGGAAAACGCACCTAGAGGTAAGGATGCCTGGTTGACTTTAGTGGCTGGCCCGGAAGCACTGGAAAATCCACAGCAAGGGTTAGGGAAGAGAGAGAGAGATATATATATATACATACATATACATGCATACATGCATGCATACATAAAATACATACCCCAATGATTGGTCTAAAGTCATTCAGTCATGGACCCCTAGGCGGCTGTGGAGGGGGGTGGGGGCTATCATGGGCTATCCCTGGATGAGCCAAGGAGAAGCCAAGGATAAGCCCTAAGTAAGGCCTTATCAAGGGGTCAATGAGGCATACCCCACAGCCCTCCCTGGGGGATCCATGGTTCAGGAGCAGTTGGGCCATCGGTTGATATCTGGCACTCGGAGAATGAAGCTGACTCGTGGTGTCAGAACCAGAACCCCATTTGCGTGAAGGACAGCTAGGTATTTCAGTACATCCAGGCTAGGAGTGGTCTCTGGTGTTGCTGCAGAGATCGTTGGAACTGGAGCATGCACATCCACGGTGAGGGCAACGAGTCCCTTCATTGCAGCTACCACTTTTGACATTTGCCTGTTTGAGTTCAACTAGCTGTTGTTAAATTGAGTTCGTTCATATATATTCTTAATTCACTCACAAACGAGCAATTCACAGCATTTCACGCTGAAGCCGTGCCCCCGCGCCGTCGCAGACGGTCGGATTCAGGCCTCTCCAGCCGTCACCGCTGTTTCGACCCCGCGATTCACGAACGAGGCTGGACACCGTGAGGCTCGGTCCATAAAGAGTGTTCGGATAGGGTCCATCCCTCCCTCACTCACTCGCTCGCTCACACTCTCACTCACTCACTCACTCACTCACGACTTTGGGGGAATTCACCGAGTTTCCCAAACCGAAGAACTAACTTGCCCACGTCCTCGTGGCGGAAAGAGACATTTTGACCGTATCTATCAACAAGTGCCTCCTTTGAATGGGCGAGTTCATGCTCCCTTTTGAAGGCGCCCCCACGGTGACGGGGAAGAACCGGTTCATGGTACTCCTCCTTCGGAACTTCGAGACGTCACGGAAAGAGTTGACGAGCTTTGACACGCACCACTGCAACACAGCGCGACATGTTATACCCCGGAGCTTGCATCGCGCTTCGCCGGTTCGGGACATGGCCAAAGGACCTGCAGTTCGGGACATGGTTTTGAACCAGTCAAGGTTGCCATGCGTGTTTCTCAAAATAGGCCCTAAACATGGGGGGAGTCTCTTGATCGTTGGTTTCCTTGTGGGGCTAGAGAACCGAGGGGTCCTCTATTTTAAGACCCGCCGGCATGGATTTGCAAACCGTACGTTTGTGCTAGATGCGAATGTGTGTTTGCCCGGTCCCTATCAGCATCCATAGCTCCCTTTAGCAAGCGAAAGTTAGGGAGGATGTAAGCTGAGGACCTAAGATGGTTCGCTTGTGCGGATTGTCATTTAAGTTAGAAGGTTGAGAGCGCCTAGGATTGTTTTTTGATTGTGCTGATTGCCATTTCGTGATGCCTGCCATGGTCAGACTGCTTTTTGAGCTGTGGCAAACAGGAATTGTGGACATGCTGACTTCAATCAGAACGCAGCAGGGATTCCACCCAAAAAGCACTTCTGAAAAGATACAATTTGGCCACTTAATACATCAACCTTGCCACAAGACTGAAAGGACGCCACCATTTTAGGGGGAATGTTCAGGCGGATAATACAAGATGCCTCGATTGAATATGGCCAGCTTACTCCGGATCAAAGTAGATGGTGCAATTCCCTCTATGTGCGCAAGTAAAGGGGATGATTAAGCCAAAATAACATGGGACTCTCTCGAAATGGTCTGGAACCCCGTTTGGTCGGTAAAGAACACACGTAAGGACACCCACCATATCAGTTGGACCAAGTGCTATTTAATGAGAAGGCATGCGAAGCACCCGAATGGGGGAAATCTGCCAACCTGTTTTGGCCAATCCGCAAAAAAACGACGCCGGCCGGACTTTGCGGATTCCGGCCGGGCTCACTCGCGCGGTTCCGGTCCGACTGAGGTGGATGCCATGGCGCAAGCTGCAGCGCAGGCAGTGGCCAAGGCCTGGAGTGGGGTGAGGGGGGGGGGATCAGCGGCAAGGAAACGAGTTACCTATTTCAGAATGGGGCCTACCAAACAAGGGGATACGACTTCATGTTTAGAGGGTCATCCAGGTAGGCTTAGTTCTTTGCTCGGGTTTTGGGCATTGCCTGGCTAGGCAATTTAGGGAGTGTTTGTGGTTGAACTTCGGACTGTTTCTGTTGCGGTACCCGTTTCAGCTTGGTTACGGAAGCTAAACGGATAACTAACTTGACACCAAGCCAGAGCTCGATCTCGATGCCGAGGCTGCTCCGGGCATGAGCATTGTTGCCGTAGCCTCAGGTATGGCTGTGTGCATGCGGCGCGCTCTTTGAGACTTATGTTAGGGACTCCCAAAAAAATCAACAACCACTGCTTTCGGGGTCCCCTACTATTGGCACACCCATTTGCCTTTAGGTTTGTTCCAAGTTGCTTCGGGCGGATTTGGGTTCCTGACTGGACGAGACTCTCAGATTTTGCTGATCAGACGCTGAATGCGATGGTTCTGGTGGAAAAACCGACGGCATGATGAACAGCCCTTCATGACAAAGCAGTGACTTGTGAAGTGATTGGAATAGGCTTGCGACAAATTGCAGGCACACACGTTTGCTTCTCTCCAAAAAGGAGGGCCCTCCAAAACAAATGGTAATGTTGGATCGCAAGGAAGGTACACCACCAAACAGATATCCGCGAGTTGCATCGCTTCTAATCTTTTGACGGTCAGGGCGGAGTGGAGACTTACCAAAAAAGGGACCTTCCCAAAACTGGGGAAACACAGAGGTACTTTTGTTCTCCAAACTGCTGAGGGTGCCTCGAAAAGCGTGAAACACGGGCATGCCACGCTCCGCCTCCACGCCTCACCGACCGTCCGAGGTGAGACCCGTATCTCAAACACAGGCGGCGATGCTGGCGAAGAGGCCCAATGATCGGCACGGCTGTTGTTGCTTGCTGCACGTGAGATGGGTGTGGTGCTTGGGGTGTACCGAACCAAACAAAAAAAACACCATTTTGTTTCAGGGGTTCATTTTCTCTTCTGGGGGGAACTGCTTTTCAGGCTGGTCTAAAGGGAAATCAGAAGGATCGCCAAAGCCCATTTTTGTGCGTTTCTATTTGTCTCAAAATCCGGGACCGCCACAAATGGTTGGCTTATGTTGGCTTCCTCTAGGTTTACGATCCCCTTTTCAAGTCCTCAAAGGGGTATTGGCCCTTCTGGTGGTGGTTCACCAGATCTGCTTGTTGGGTGTGTGTTGCCCATTGGCTGAGGTGCCCATTTGTGATTTGTGATACACACAACTCATTGAGATACAGCTTTGATATTTGCATGGCCTCGTTTCGTGCGCAATTCAACGACTGTCATGTCTTGCAACTATGCCTGGGAAAGGCAGAACACTCCACCACACATAGACATGCAGGCGGGTTTGCAGCTTTACTGGTGGCATGCATGGTGCAGCATGTACGCTGCAAAAGCTGTGGTTGCTTTGTCAGATTGGACCTTAGATTGCGTGGAGGATTCTGGCGAGCGGAGTTTATCCTTGATGCAAGGCTTGCTCGCGTGTGCTTCGGGCATCATAGATGCGCTTGGGTAGAAATAAGCACGTGGCATGTACTGATCCGTGACTTTCTCAAAGTTTGAGTCCAAAAGCCTTTGAACACATTGCCTTTCCAACAATTTCAGGGAAGTCACTGTAGAAGGTAAACAACAGCATTTCGCAGTTGAGGCAAATGCCTAGACTCCCCAGACACCAAGTGGTTTCTATGGCACACCAACAGCTTCACGTGAGCGGCTCGTGATCCGAAGCTTCGGATCAGGCATGCCACGCCAGCAGAGGACCTGGCGTCGGCGCCCTGTCTCCCGAGCAATAGCAAAAAACGAGCAACGGATGCTTGACATTGTTTTTGTTTTTTTCTCTTGGCCATCCATTGTTGAGGTTATGGCAAACTGTCATGCCCTGAAGAGTTTGTTGGCGCAATCCTGTTGTGTGTTGCAAGTGTTCGATGAAGAATTACAATATTTAGGTTGCGGCGTAGGCAAATTTCATGTTTGCCTTATGGCGCTTGCGCAAGTTGCTGCTGACATTTCAGCAACCATGTCAATCGATTGATTTGATGTGGTGAAGAGATTGAGAGTCGGACTGGCACGTGCACATCCAGGACGCTTCCTGCCCCTTTTGCCACCAGAAGATCTTTGCCGACGTGGCTGAGCTGCATCTGCTATCGTAGAAGATGTGTCAAGGACCAATTATACCCACTGGATCCAATTACTTGCTGGTGCAATTGGCAGGGAATGAGGGAATGACGCCCTGTAAACCATTTTTGGTGGTTTCCTTTCAGGGAATCCCCAGGTTCATTCCCTCATTTCCTAATGAGCTCCAGCAAGATTACCAACAGCACGTTGCATCCGCTATGTTTTCCTCAGCCAGGTTCTTCCGCTGCACCGATCAGTCTACAAAATGGGGAAAGCTGGAACCTCCAGGTGAACACAGGTTTGGGCTCAAAGGATGATTTTACTTGTTTCGGACTTGGAGCGGAACATGAGTGAAAACATTAATTTGAGCTGCAGTTGTGGCCATTCTTGTCCAGCTCAATGAGCGTAATATGCAGATCCCCAATCAGCACTTTTCGACCCAGCATTTTCGTCATGTACGTCACCGCCTCTTTCAGGTGGCGCATCAATTCAGTTGGCTAATTTTCAGTTGCTGGGCTTGGCTGAAACCTTGCCTAACTGTGGGATGATTCACCTCATGCCCTTTCTTCTTCCCTGCTGCCTGCGTGTGTGATGCTCCATGTTGGTCCCTTGCGCCATGGTGTTGGTGCCGCTACCACAGGAAGCCACCGTGATCACAGTTGCAGGACCTTGGCATTGGCTTCTCTGCAAAATATTTTTTGTTGGCCTCGCAGCCTCACTTGGGCTTTTCGCTCGAGTTTCCTTTTTCACCCGCCAGAAGAGCCAACATGGGTGTCCTTTGGCTAGGGTTCAGAGTGGACTTATCCCGCCGGCTTTCGTCCTCTAAAAGCCATCCAACTCGTGGTTTCCTTTCGGGATTTCCCAAAACCGGCTCATTCCAATTCTCATTCCCCGCCGATTTCGCAGCAATCTTCCCGAGGACTTTTCCCCGTGGAACTTTTGGGTTTTCCGCAGGTCCAGGACCCCAGCCGACTGAGGCGGTGTTTTGCCGCCACTGTGGCGGAAAGCTTCGGGAGGTGAGCGGTGCGACGGTGGGATGGTGGGACGGGCGGGGGCACTGGTTTCAAGTTTTTGTTTTGGTTTCTGGGGTCCAAAGCTATGTTTAGGGTTGACCAAATAGCACACCAATTTCAATCCTGTATGATTTTCAGAGTACCCCAGTGAGCCACGTTCGAGCCCTCGGTGACCATTATCATGATTGGTGATTTGGGATCCGATTTGGCTTGTTGCAGAGGGCCAGAGGCCAGGATTCGGAGTTTTGAGCATGGCAGGTGCCGTGGCCGCAGGCCTTGAGCCTTGGATGTTCAGCTTACTTATTAGCTTGTCATTATCACCATGTTTGCAAGGCAGCCAACCCCCTTTTGTCCCAAGCATAGCTATGGTAGCTTCAACTTCAGATTTGTCCGGAGGACCCTACTAGGCGGAGAACCCCTCCCAACATAAAATGAGGCAGGGGAACCACCCCCGTTTAGTATGATCCTCCGGATGAATCCGAACATTATGCAAGTTATATCCAGATGAACCCTTTTTACCCTACTGAACTCCGGCTATGATCAGCTTACCCAGTTGAACGTCCGAATGGCTGAGTGCAGGATCCGGATGCCTCCAAGGCACCGGACTTGAGGACGGAGGTGGATTGGGCGGATTGGTCTGGACAACCGGAGGGGAATACGACCGGGCAACATGACTTCCAAGCCCGCCCACATAATCCAGACACAGACCTACCCACCCACACACACACACACACAGACCCACCCACCCATCCATGCACGCACACGCAGTCGCACTGTTTTCCTCAGGAAGAGGTCATTGTGATGACCAGCGGTTTAAGTTATATCGTGCTTCTAAATCATCGGGGACATGTTTGAATTGATGCTTGGACTGCACCACTAAATGGGCCCAGATGTGCGAATCAGCTTAAGCAGAGCAATAACGTGTTTCTTTAATTAGAGATCGGTCTCGCGAAATGGCGTGTGTCCTGCACCAAAAGCATTCGCTGCAGGAGCTGTCAAGTTGAGATCGCCGGGCTCAAGAAGCAGGCCTTGTCCAACCTGAGTCGCTCGTTCGCCTGGTTTAAGGGTCTTCCGTACGCAGTTTGGGCTCTCATGCCTCCAATTGGGCAATTTTGGGCTCTAAGCCTTTTCAAGACAGCAATCAGCAATGTGGAATGCGCGTCGTATAGGTCCTTTGGGCAAGTTGGTGCCATGTTTGCTAGAAACATGTTGCACGCAGGCCCTGAGGCATTGCACACCTGCCCCTTGCAAGTCTTGATCGCTTTGTGCTTTGTCGGCCTCCATTCCATACACTAGCTTTGCAAAGCGGGCACGAAACAGGGCCGCTATGCCAAGCGGGTGTGTGTGTGTGTGTGTCAGACGGGGCAGCATCAGCTTTGTGTGTGAGTCGGTCTTTTCAAGCATTTGGGAGCCTCTGGTGCGAAAGGATCAAATGCCAATCCTAAACTCGCATTAAATTGCATTTGGGTGTGTCGTTTTTGGAGTTTGTTCTCATTGTTTTTGGAGAACCACCATGTTGTGGGGATCCCTTGTTTTATTTGGGTTGCTGTTTTTGGGACACTGCGGAAATTGTCCATCGCTTGCATTGGCTTTGACGTTTTGCCGGTGCCTAGGCTTAGTTGTGCAAAACCGATGTCTTCATTTCCTCCTTGCAGGCAGAAGGATCTTTTTCACTTTGCATTGGAAGATAACTCATGTTTCTTTTGCTGGAATCTTTGTCACTTTTCTTTGGATGACCGTTTCCCCCACAAATTCCAACACATCGACTTGGGCAGGGGGTCACAGCCATCAAGAGTTGGGATGCGTATCATGGAAGAGTGGCAATTGTGTGCTCCCAAAGAAATGTGTCTGTCCTGAACCAATTGGTTCCTGAACGCGACATTGCTCTTTACCATGCATTTTGCGGTACTTATTCACACACACGTTGTGGCAGGATTGCACAAGCATGAAATCAGACGTGTGTTCTTCATTGGAAACTGGCTTAGACACACGTTCTTTTCTGCATCCATACCGAGGCGCGATCTTCTTGACTCCGTGCGTGTGCTTTGGATGTTGCCAGTTTAGTTTTTTTGGATTGGTTCCCATTGTTTTTTCGAGATTTTTGTCTCGCTTTTGGCATCTGGGCTTCTTGGCTTTTCGGCTTCTTGTTGGTTTATGCGGCTTTTGGGCTTTTCGCATCCTCTGGATTCCCACTATCACTTCTTCGAACATCATGCATAGGGGGGATTTTCTACAGGGCTTGAATTGCAGCCCTATTGAACCCGCCTGCTACTTTTCTATTATTTTTACCCACGATTTGTTGGTGATGCTGCGGATGTTGGTGGGACACGCGGGGGATGCTGAAAAGGAGGCTGGGGATGTTTGACAGGCTAGTGTAAAATACACCAATTTCGCGAGAAAATGCTGTAAAATAAAGCATTTTATCGGCCAAGACCAAAAAAAGGGGGGGGGGGGAACCATCCCGAAATAAATCCGCACCATGGTTTGGTTGCCATTCGTTCATTCATGATTGGTGTCCCAACGAAAGTACATGCGTGATGTTTCCTTTAAACTTCCTGAGTCTGCGATTGGCTTGTTCTGCAATGCAAGCCGCGCACCCCGCCCACCTACAAACTTGCCCAAGATGTCAGTGGCTCTACTGGTTGGGCATAAATCCCCAAAAGCTGTCCAAAAGGCCCATCCACAATCATATTTATGTAGGTGTGTCATTTTGTCGGTCACCAAGATGGGTGATGTTCCTCTTGGTTTCCCTTAAAAACGACCCACAGAAAGGGGGTACCATGCTGCGCCCCGCCAATCGGACCTGACACCCACCGCTTTTCAGCATCCGCAGGTGGATTCCCTGGGCCGCGCATGCCGCGGCTTTCAGCTCTGAGCCTCTGAGCCTCTGAGCCCAGTAGCGCTGGTGCTGGTGCAAAGCTCTCAGCGCGTAAAGTGTAGGGGAACTAAATTTAGGACGAAGCTACAAACATTTTCCAGACGAAAGGCTGGCCCTTTGTTTAACTTGCCTTGTCGGAGTCGTTTTTTTAGGTTTCAAGCAGCAAGCTGTTTCAGCCTGCAGGGGGGTCTAAGTCTGATCAAGGAAGTTTGCAGATGTGTGCTTTATGATACGTTCCGTTGGTTGGAAGCTCGCTTTGCCGAATGATACAACACGTGTGGCATACGCACGCTACTTGTGCTGATCAAGACCAGCGAGCCAAGCGCGGCGGGCTGTGCAGCTGTAGTGCTAGGACCATTGCGGTATGGGTCGCTTTTGCTGGGGGGCAAAGCTCTTCACAGAGATGTGACGCCAATGACTTGCTTGTTCATAACCCGGGTAACAAAGCTGCATATTCGTGCTACGGTTGGGGTGACATTGGCTCAAGCCAAGCGCAAGTCAGATTGTTAATGTCGAGTCAATAAAATCGCCGCTCAGCATTATGAATATCGTGGTGGCAAGTAGCATCAGTAGGACCTCCTGCATGGGTTTTTCGTCTGGTTTTGTGAGTTGTGTTTTTGTCTCGCCCCCCCCACAACAATCATGTTTTTGGTGAAGCACCCTGAACCACATGGCCAACTTTTCCCATTGCGTGGTGAAAGTCATCTCCTTTGGCGGTCACCTCATGTAAAGGACCTTTTGATCAACCCCCCCATGGGTGTGGGTCAAAATTAAACCACCAGGGGACCGCCTGTTTTAGTCGTGGGTTCCATCTACCAGGGCAAGCCATTTTGGGTACCCATTTTTGACCCACAGCCACATGAGAAAATTCCATTTCAGGGTCCCCCTTTTGTGACATGCTCATATCCATATCCCCGCCCCCCTTAGGGGTGACCCCTGGAATTGCATTTGTTGTTCCATTTTTCCCTTCATGGGGAAGACTAGATAAATGGAATCGGGGGACCCCCTACTCCCTCCCCCCTCAGGTAGGGGGGATATGCTCATATTGAATAACCGCGTGCAGGTCTCCGAGCGGGTAAACATGGAGAGCATCGAGGGGCCCTTCCAGCTGAATCCCGGCGAGGAGGCCGACGTTCATGGATATGCACCATGTGCACACGAAAGCAAACCAAAAGACGGTAACTTCCATTTCATTTGCTGTTAAGACATGTGTTTAGTTTTCCCCCGCAAGTTTTAAAGGCAATCTACGACTGCAAATATGTGTGTTTCTATTTTTCCGGCGCACTTACACAAAAGGGGGTTAAGCGACAGTTTCTATGACATTTCACAGGGACACAACTCAAAAGCGGTGGTAGACATAAAAAATCATCAATTGTTTGATGTCCACCCAGGGGTCCGCTATTTGAATTTACACGCAAATGGGTGCGGACATCCGCCCTTTACTTATTTCCAATTATTCACTGGATTTCGGGCAGACCAACATACCGAGTTTTGATTGTGACTTGTTTCATGGGGCAAAGTCTAATGAGCTCAGCGATCTGGGGACGAACAAACACCCAAGAAGGTTGGAGAAGGTTCCTTCTCTTCAGGATCCCTGCCCTCCATTCAGGGATTGTGGTAACTGTTCTTTCGCGTGACTTTGGACTTTGTCAACTTGATAGAAACTTGTTAACCAGCACAGAGAAAAGGATACCCTTATTCTAACCTCTCTACTGGAGGACCTAGTTGTGGTTTCTTCAATCTTGGCTGTGCTGTGCAGGGCCTGCCTCTTGCTCCAGTAGCTTTAGGGCTTGGATGACATCCTTCTCCAGTCAAGACACTTTGGCCAGTTGAAGGAGGGGGGTCTTGTTGCCGCCTTTTGTGAGAAGATTGGCAACCCCCTCACAAAGGAACCTTTCACTACGAGGAGTCGATCATTCTTCCACGAAAGCTGGCAAAATGACCCCCTTGAGTTAAAGCGTGCGCTGTGTGCTTGCGACTACTTGTTGTTGTGGGTGTATTTATTGCCTGCAGGATCACATTCCCTTGGTGCGCAAATGGACACACGCGCGAGCCACGTATCTAAACCATAGATCATATGTTGGTGTGAGTCTTTTCATGAGGGAAGCTGTCTCGGGGTTGTGTTACAGGGAATCGCAATCTGAAAGACAATTGTGCGTGCTTTTGTTGTATTGGAGGGTGCACCATTTTGACACACAAAGCCACCATGTTAGATCTTGTTTTGTATTTGTGGCACAGTTTTCAGGGTGGCGGCTGCTATTGCCCTGCACCTTCTGGCATGCTACACTGCAGCAGTTCCAGTGCGCTGTAGCCAGTGTTGTGGATATGTTCCGGGAAGTTCAATCGTATCGTAGTCATCTCTCTTCGAAGCTTGACCTGCAGGTGCCACTCGTGTGCTTTCAGTTCAAGATGTCCCACTTTGGATGCAAGGCGCCAGCACCGGAAGCGCTGCCAAGCATAAAAACTGGCAGAGCAGGCAAAGAAACAAGTTCCGGTAATATACATGCGCAATTTGCACATGTGCAGTCCATATTTAGTGTCCCTTAACACGCTAGAAGCTCGGCGTTGGTAGCCCGTGGACAAGTGTATATTTCTTTGCGCCGCTCTTGTCGGTCCTTTGATCAAGATGTGCCAATGGACAGTATTGCTCAACTGCGGTTGCGCTCGCAACAGACGTTGTGTTGTGGGCTGCAAAGATGCACACTCAAAGCAGAAAACAATTCAACTAGCACAATCTGATTGATGTTGTGTCATGAAGTTTCGCCGGAGGCTGATATGCAGTCTGCGCCATGCTGGGTTTGAGGCCATGCTCATAGGGCCTCCTGCGCATGGCGGGCAAGAGTTTCAACACCAGCAACAACAACAGAGTAACCCAAAGTGACCAACCAGCCTGCCTGCATTGCGACATAAGTGCTTGGCTGCCATTGATCACACTTCTGAGGGCACATGTTGCTTACTCGCCAGAGATTTGCGCAGGCGTACTTTGCAGCTGGTACCGAAGAAGGCAGGCAAGGGCTCTTGAAACACGGCTGTAGGTGTTTATTACATTCACCAACCCCTCCCCTGCAAAGTAGACATGGCACATTGGAAGTGGGGACGGTCTTATCATTACTGTTGGCTGCACTGTAACGAATAGTTCACGACTTGCTTTCATGGTGCGCCAAGTTTGGCAGGTTTAGGCGTAGCATGTAAAACATGACATGCCTGAACTATGCTCCTGCCTGCCGCTCCTGCTGAGAGCTGAGAAAATATCTCTGGTAACAAGGGCAACGTATTTTGCTAACGTGTTTTGCCGCGGAGTGCAGCGAAAGACAAAGAGTGAAGCAGGCCAGGAGAAGGCATTAGGAGTAGCCCTCATGAATGTGGAACATGTGTTGTTGGGATGGAACCGAGGATGGAAACATAGGGTCACAACGTTTCAAGTTATGTTGTTTCCTTTATCAATGACCATTGTCTTTGCCTGGCCCTTTTCTGTCAGAGGTCTGTTTACTCCGCTAAGTTCACCTCCAACACGTCGGCGCATTGCAGCGAATGGTTGCGGTTGGATCTCGGAGGTGCACCAAGTTGCGCAACATGTGCGTTGCAGCCGGGCTTGCACTTCTCTCCCCGGCGTAGGCGTCCTGAAGTTGTGTGCATTCCGTTGAGCAACTCGCCTTCTCGAGTCACTGTCCTGGCCTCCAGTGATCCTTTTCCTCGGAGGACCCTGAAAAAACGCAAGCACCAAAATGGGAGCGCCGCCTTTTTCCCGCAATCCCTGGGGGTCTTAGGGTTTTCTGTTGTTGCCCATGGTGCATGGGCAGTTCCGCAGTGCCAGCCAGAATCCTTTCCTGTCTCCAGTTGCTCGAATGACTACAAAAGTCAACTCGTCATAGTCGACTGATATGGGAATGGGTCAAATTGGGTTTCCCCCAAGTCGGGCTTTTGACATGCCACCTTGCCAGTAGCTTTCTGTTTGTTTGTTTTATGCGAGCGTCCTTGTGATGGGGGACAAAGATGATTCAGGTTTCCAACAGAAAAAAACAATCATTCTCTTTGAGGGTGGCTTCATGGGTCACCTGAGCGTGAGGGGAAATACATTGCGAGCCTTGTGCCAGGAACGCGACATCTCAAGCTGCAGACGATCTTCGAGGACAGCCGGAACAGCCTCATTGAGGAGCAGAGGCGCCGCTGACGAAGCCTTGATTCGCAAGTCTGGGGGCTTGATTGTTGTTTACAACTCTAGGGTTACCTGCCCCATTCTTTCCAAGAATCCTTCTTTCTAGACAACCCCCCCAGAAACCCAGGAACAAATGGATTTTAAAAAGAAAGATGGTTCAAAAGAATGGGGAATCAACCCCTAGAACAATGCTGAACAACCGTCCAAAGGCGAACAGGGGATGGCTGAGAATTGTATTTTGTCCAAGACTCTCAAGACCCCCTATTTTAGCATCCAGACGTGTACAGCCATGATTGCTCAGTGCACGGCGTGTTGGTGCTTGTTGTGCTTTGGGTCAACCTTGACATCTCGATAACAGGCCCACCCGCCCTCCTAAGCAATCAAACTGGGAGGAAGGGAGGCCCAAGCGCGGCCACCATTTTGGATGACAGGTGTGCGTCAGATTTCGACTCTGTCACACGCGACTCGGTTTCTGAACATCGCTGAATCCCTGCCGCTAGGTACTTCTTGGCCAACGAGTGGAACACCACCAAGCCGTGCGCTGCGTTTCCACTTTCGACAGTTGGGTCACACCAAAAGACTCACCCGACAGTTTACAGATTGAAATGTGGACGAGGTCTGCAAAGGGGGGCATCAGCCATCACCAGCCCCCTGACAGGCTTGTGACGGAAGTGATGGGACGAGCGCACCTTGACGCAGCAGAAGTGACGGCTCAAAGTTGGCCACGGCTTACACTGAGCAACCGCTTGCTGGGTACCCGGCAGAAACAGTTGACGGCCATCAATTATGTAACAGCTCTACATACATGACTTGTTGACAGGCAACATTCAAATATGGACAGTTTAGACGGTTAAACATTGCATTGGACCTTCTAGACCAAAGGGGGCTATGCTAGAATCGAGTTGCACTGCTTAGAATTTGTCAAACTTTCCTGCTACAAGGGACACTGCTACACAATTGCACCACGACGATCAGTGAGCAACACTGTAATTTGCACATTCTCAATTTGTTGCCTTTTGGCCGCGATGCGCTGTCGATCATAGGCCGGTGGCATGTATTCCTGTCGGCTGGGTGTTTCTCCAACTTGAGTGTCGTAATTCATCACTCTGAAATACCTGGAGTCTCCATGACCCTTAAAAAATGGGGTCGTGACCCCTTGTTCCCCACCTGTCTGTTGTTCCCTTGTTCCCCACCTGTCTTTTGTTAGATGTTCAGTGACGTCCGGCCGCCAAAAAACAGCCCGCGACAGAGCCTGCGACAGACAGAGCTTGTGGAGGCCAGTCCCAAGCCTGAGGCTCCGGCCAGTGGCCTGGCCAGGACAGCTGTGACAGTCCGCCTGAGGCTCCCGCCTGGAGCCTGGTGCTTTTTACTTCCGCCAGGACAGCCGCCACAGACCAAAGTCTGAGGCTCCAGGCATTTCGCTTGGTTGTGACAGGCCGAAGCTTGAGGCTCCGCCAGCACCGGTGGGGCCAGGACAGCAGTCCGAAGACTGAGGCGTGCGTTTTCCGGAACCAGGCGTTCTCCGTTGGAACATCCCGCGCTCGTTCAACTTTCTGTGTTAACGGGAGTTTCAGCCAGGTGGATGCTGTTCGCCATCCAAGGGTAAGCCCCTTCAGCAAGGTCAACTCAACCCAAAGCACGCACAAATACTAAGTATTTGGGTGTGTTTTTGATTAGGATGTGTTTTTTAGTTGAGTTGACCCTGCAGAAGGAAAGCGCGGGAAAGCACCGTTTGGGACCCTCGCGCGCGCGTGTGTGTGTGTGTGTGTGTGTGTGTGTGTGTGTGTGTGTGTGTGTGTGTGTGTGTGTGTGTGTGTGTGTGTGTGTGTGTGTGTGTGTGTGTGTGTGTGTGTGTGTGTGTGTGTGTGTGTGTGTGTGTGTGTGTGTGTGTGTGTGTGTGTGTGTGTGTGTGTGTGTGTGTGTGTGTGTGTGTGTGTGTGTGGGGGGGGGTGTGGGGGTGTGTGTGCGTGTTGCGACCCTCCCGCTTTAGGGCTGAACGGTCGCGTCACTAGAGCGAACTACATACCCTGGACGTTTGGATTTGGTTCCTTTGCCCTTTTGCCTTCCTTCATCTCCGTGCGAACCAGCCAGTGAGCTTTCCCTGCAAGACTCAGCAAGATGTTGGGAGTGACCACTCCTGAAAATAACCTCGTGCTGAGCATTACTCTTCAATGGCTGAGACGCCCCCAGAAGCAATTTGGCACCTGCGCAGTGAGGGAAGTCAATCAGATAACTGTTTCAAGAGGCTGAAGGACCCGGATTGTCGTATATCTGCCTGTTTTATAGCGAGCTCACCTGAAAGCAACACGAGCTCACCATGACAAAGATCCTTTACCTGGGGATCCCTTCATGCAGCCTTGGGCGGTATAGCAATATTTGCAGATATATACTTGAATGTTCGAACATTCAGACGATTGTTTCGCCCGTTTGGCCAAATGCCGAACTGGTTCGAGACGCGCGCAGGCAGATGTTTAACTTCCCCGTGAAGACTCCTGTCGTTGCCAGCGTGGATGCAGAACCTCATCCGCATGAAGATGTGCTGAGTGGAGTTCAACGGATGCGCAGGATCAGCAATTCGTTCGCAGAAGCCTTTTGGGAGGCATTTGACGACGGGGGCTGTCATGAACCAACATGTGTAGATACAGTATCACGCCTCAATATAATTTTGGATACGCACCCTTCCTACCAAGCGCACGGTTGGCCGTATGGCTCTTCCTTGAGCACATGGTCCACAAATGGCTAAGCCTCCCCACAATACGTTCAAGCAAAATGCTCAGAACCCAGTTGGGGAACAGTGGCCCCGTCACAGCCAGTGTGCAAGACATGCTCCTGACATTTGTCTTACGATTGTGGACCCCCCAGTTGGGCGCTTTCCTTTTGGCGTTTCTTTAAAACTCACTGCACGCCAACTACGTTTGGCTTTTCTTGGCTTTTCTTTACAATGTCCGGTCTTGGCACCGAGCCTTAAGACCACACCACATGCAGGCGCTCGCCGGCGTTTGAGGCTTGTGAACATTGCTTCCTCACTGTCCTATTGGGATTCAAGCATCGCCTTTTTGCTACAGATGTCCTATTGGCGGGAAGTATTGTTTTAAGGGGGCCACAACAGTTTCTTAAAGGGACTAAATAATCTACATTATTTTCCAACTTCTCATGACTTGATTGGGTCTTCTGCCCCAATTCCTCATTCTATTCAGTTCCTTGTATTACCTGCCGCTTGGCTTTCCCCGCATGTCGCATGCAGAATCCTTCCAGCGATGCCTTGAATCTCTTTTTTTTCTCAGGAAAGCGCGGCGAAACTTGGCTGCAGCTACTCTACTCACCAGGTCAACTTCCATTTGCTGAAATTAATATTTGTTTATTTTTCCTTGTAGGTTTTAAAGGGAACCTACAACTACTGAACATATTGTTTGTTTCTTTCAGGGGGCTTTGGAAGTCTGGAAGTCAAGGTGTTTACACGTCACCATCTGGGCAAGGCTCTTTAAGATGTATATATATATATACACCTTGGTTTCCCATAGGAACTTGAGCTTTTTCACCAGGCCACAAAGAAGCCGTCTTTGTTTTGTTTGAACAGCTAGGATCACAGAACCCAGCAGGCTGCCAGAAGCCAGTTCCTAGGTTGATTGTAGCGGCGCTATGCCTCGCGATCCGACTGGATCTTCCCTCGCACGATTTTCAACCGCAGAAACCGCTCACCTGTTGACTCGGTTTCGCATCCCGCTTAGATGTAGAGTTTCCAACATTTTCACTGCACCCCGCTTAAAGTCTATGTGTGCGGAAGAGTGGATGACACATGCCCCGTATCTCGCTCAGCCATATTTCAACATCAAGCAACATCAAGCACGCTTAAGAAGCAACCCCCAGTAACCCACTTCCCAGTGTTTTTTCTTTTAGCTGAACAACATTGTGCAAAATCACCTCACAATGCCACAACGGGCTCGAGCTTTAAGCTCCCAGTATCAGGTCCCAACATCATTGAGCAAGAGGCTGGAGAGTAAGAAAACGTGACAAGGCGGCCGAATGAAGCCAAGGCCAAAGCCCCATGCCTACCTTGCAGCGTGCCACATTGCCCTAGAGAGGGTTGGCTGAAACAACGCAGTCGCATGCCAAACATGCAAGCATTCTGCTCATGTCCAATGCCAACAAAACTAATGAAGGTGATAATTTCACGGAAACTGGCTATTGTCCAGCAACTAGCGTCTACTGTGAGGATTCCACCCAACCCGCTTCTCCTCGCAACTGGGTCGCAACCCTTCGGGTGACCAATAGGATTTTTGACCAAGTAGGGATTGATGGAGTAATTGTAAGGTGGATTGGTTGTTGAATTGGAATTCCAACCGGAGGGCCATTTTTTTTGGAGTTTTTGTTCGTTTTTTTTAGGAACATTTTTTGTTTTTCAGGGTGGGTGGCTTTTCGGCGTTTTGGCTTTTGTGGCTTTTACATGGGTTTTTGCCGCTTTTGTGGCTTTTCATTTCGCATCCTCTGCATTCACAGTTCCTCTCTTTCGCATCCTCTGCATTGCCAGTTCCTCTGGCTTTTTGGCTTTGTGGCTTTTGGCGGCTTTCTGGCTTTGGCTTGTCGCATCCTCTGCTTTCCCAGTTGGTTTTTGGCCTTGGATTCCTGCATCCTCAGCATCGCAAGTTCCTCTCTGGTGCCCCCCGCCACCCCCCTTTCGATTAAAATACACGCCTAATTGAATCATCACTTTTTCGATCATCATGCGACAGCTGCTTTTTAGATTCTTTGGCTGCCGTTTTACAGGGATTAGTTTGCCCGTATTTGAATCCTCACTTGTACCATGAGGCCTTGCCGCAGAGGAACTGATGACCCCCCCGCTGCTTTTTTTATATTTTTTTGGCCCTAATTGAATCATTACTTTTTCAATCATCGGGGCTGCCGCCCCCCCAACGCCCCCCCCCCCCTTCCCGCTATTTTTTGGACTTTTTGCCCCTATTTGAATCATCACTTTTTCGATCATCATGCGACCACTACTTTTTAGATTCTTTGCCCCTAATTGTTCGATCATCATGGGGGGGGCTGCCGCCCCCCGCTATTTTTTAGACTTTTTGCCCCTGATTGAATCATCACTTTTTCGATCTGCAGGGATTAGTTTGCCCGTATTTGAACCCTCACTTGTACCATGAGGCCTTGCCGCAGAGGCACTGATGCCCCCCCCGCTGTTTTTTTCCTTTTTTTTTTGCCCATTGAATCATCACTTTTTTCAATCATCATCCCCCCCGACTTTTTGCCCCTGATTGAATCATCACTTTTTCGATCATCATGGGGGGGCTGCCGCCCTCCCAACCCCCCCGCGCCTTTAATTGAATCATCGCTTTTTCAATCATCATGGGGGGAATTGCCGCCCCCCCACCCCCGCTACGTTTTAGGTGTTTTACAGGGATTAGCTTGCCCGTGATTGAATCCTCACTTGTACCATGAGGCTTTGCCGCAGAGGAACTGATGACCCCCCCCCCCCGCTGCTTTTTTATATATATCATCACTTTTTCAATCATCGGGGCTGCCGCCCCCCCCAACCCCCCCGCTATTTGTTGGACTTTTTGCCCCTATTTGAATCATCACTTTTTCGATCATCATGCGACCGCTACTTTTTAGATTCTTTGCCCCTAATTGTTCGATCATCATTGGGGGGGCTGCCGCCCCCCGCTATTTTTTAGACTTTTTGCCCCTGGTTGAATCATCACTTTTTCGATCTGCAGGGATTAGTTTGCCCGTATTTGAACCCTCACTTGTACCATGAGGCCTTGCCGCAGAGGCACTGATGCCCCCCCCGCTGTTGTTTTTTCTATTTTTTTGGCCCATTGAATCATCACTTTTTTCAATCATCATCCCCCCCGACTTTTTGCCCCTGATTGAATCATCACTTTTTCGATCATCATGGGGGGGCGGCAGCCCCCCCCAAACCCCCCCGCGCCTTTAATTGAATCATCACTTTTTCAATCATCATGGGGGGAATTGCCGCCCCCCCACCCCCGCTACGTTTTAGGTGTTTTACAGGGATTAGTTTGCCCGTGATTGAATCCTCACGTGTACCATGAGGCCTTGCCGCAGAGGAACTGATGACCTCCCCGCTGCTTTTTTTTGTTTATATTTGTTTGGCCCTAATTGAATCATCACTTTTTCAATCATCGGGGCTGCCGCCCCCCCCAACCCCCCCGCTATTTGTTGGACTTTTTGCCCCTATTTAAATCATCACTTTTTCGATCATCATGCGACCGCTACTTTTTAGATTCTTTGCCCCTAATTGTTCGATCATCATGGGGGGGGCTGCCGCCCCCCCCAACCCCCCCACTATTTTTTAGACTTTTTGCCCCTGATTGAATCATCACTTTTTCGATCATCATGGGGGGGCTGCCGCCCGCCCCAACCCCCCCGCGCCTTTAATTGAATCATCACTTGTTCAATCATCATGGGGGGGGGCTGCCGCCCCCCCCAACCCCCCCGGTATTTTTGGACTTTTTGCCCCTAATTGAATCATCACTTTTTCAATCATCATGCGACCGTTACTTTTTAGATTCTTTGCCCCTAATTTTTCGATCATCATGGGGGGGCTGCCGCCCCCCCCCGCAAGGGGGGCGGCAGCCCCCAACCCCCCTGCGCCTTTAATTGAATCCTCATTTTTACCATGAGATGCGGGAAGCCAATTTGCTGGTGGTGCTGGCGATATTGGCTGGACATGCGGGGGATGTTGAAGACGCGTAAAATACGTACATTTCGCGAGAACATGCTGTAAATTACAGCATTTTAGTAGCCAGGACGGAAAACAAAAAAATCCCAAAATAACACAAAAAAACATCCCAACTTAAATCTCGACCCATTCCAACCACCTGATTCGTGGAGTAGTTGTCAGGTGGAGATGAAAACAGGTTCTCACAGCGGTTTGGTCTGGGCACGCGGTTTCTTGCATTCAGGCGAGCAGATGATGCTGACAGACTGCAGGACTGCCTTTGAAGCAAACGACATTGCGTTGTTGATTGACTTTGTTTTGCGTGTTGGATGCCGCCTTAGAGCGTCAAGCAGATGAGAAGTCAAAACTAGCTTGCCCATCTCTGCGCGAAGAACACATTTGATATAATGTTTGCATCTAGGCAAAGTGGATTGTTCTGTGTGCTTGCTTGGCTTTTGTCATACTTGATTTCAACTCAGGTATTCATCAGGTCACCTGAGGAACTGACCGAAATACTGGTTGTTTGTTAGTTTAGGGAGGGCATGGGGCCCAATAATCTTGAGAAAGCAAGCAATGTTGGTCCACGCTGTACTCCACTGATGGAAGGTGTAAACAGTCTAACAGCCGCGATGGTCAGGTGGGGCTGTCATGAACTTGTTACTTCAGGCACCAATTGGTGGTTTGGATTGGTGGTTTGGGATTTGAACCCTTGATGGGCAAATGGGACACCACCCCTTAAGCGCCAAACCACCCATCCAAACCACCCATTGGCGGGAATCTGCTTGGTGGTTCCCAGCCATTAGCTTTTTCGACTTTCAGTGTTTAGTGGTAGTTTCCATTTCACCCACTAAACAAATCCCCCCAATACATGCGTTCCGCCCCACAGGACCTTGACCAGGACCTTGGCTCGTTGGGGCACTACACACGTATTGGCCGAAAACTTAGACTTTTGGCGGGGGATCCGAAAACGGGCCGAGTCTGGTCTTCCTTGGTGAGTTTTGGCCAACCGTTGCCTTCTTGCTCAGCGAGCGGGGTATCCGACTGACCATGGTGGCCCGGGGGCCATTTTGGGGTGGTCTTCACCAGGGGTGCCTTGGGTTTTGACCACCACAGCCAGGTGACCATGGGTCAAGATGAAACCACTAGAAGACCTTTAGTCCTTAGTTCCATTTTACCAGGGTTCCATTTTGGGCACACATTTTTGGAACACGACCAGGTATCTTTGACATTCTTTCACCATAGCGACACCTGGCCCCCAGTGCTCCCCAACGGGCAAAACCTCCAGGACGACGCCACCCACATGTTCTTCCCAGGGTTGGTCAAAGCTCTAGACGAGGAAGAGGAGACACAGCTCAGCGTGTCGACATCGAAAGCCTGGGATGGTTGTCAAACACAACTCATGAGAGGAATGTCCAAGGAACACCCAGAACGGTTATCAGTTTGCGGGCGAGATATGTTGATTGCTTTTGTTCCCCTCATACTAGATCCACTAGTACTAGTTTGCTTGAATAGAATTGCGTCCTGTCATTTTGGATGGCTTGAGTGTGGGTTTGACTTTCAGGTGCAACTTAACGTGTTGGTTCACTTGTACCTACTGCGTGGCATCAGCTTAGAGTCTTGTCAACCAACATTCATGGATGAACATGGCATGCTTGCGTGTGACTGTGGATGTTGCCTCTACTTTGCCCTCAGATGTATGTGGCTCTACCTTGCCCTGAGATGTATGTGGTGCATTTGTTTGGCGGGTCAACATTTGTTGGCAGCTTCTCTGCTGCGATTGGAGCATTCGTGTATGATCATATGGCATGCTGCGGCCTGCTTACACAATGTGTGGTGCCTGTGGTCTTCGCAGCGGAGTTCTTCCTGGGCTGCCCGAAGTGTCTGATGACTGGGTTTGGCTTCCCAGGTTTTTCTGACCGCCACTCTTGGTGTGTTGTACCTATCGCAAACCTGAATCACGGAATTCACCAGACCCGGTGGTGTTGACTATTGCTTGAGAGGCATTGAGAAACATTATTTGAGTCGCATATGGCATGCATTGATTGTGGTTTGACAACAATATTTGTGCAATCACAATGGTTCAGCATATGTTAGGGAACCACCTTACACGATGTTGGTGACATGACTTCGCTAGTGTCCGCCAAAAGGGTCCCCAATTGGACATTTATGCCTATATGTTTAGCAACATGTCCATTCCCAGATCTGGACGCTTAGCTGTCCAGGAGCTAGATGGTTTGCTGCGAGCTTTGGGTCGCAGGCTGGCAAGGTGAGATGTGGCCAAGTATCCTTGTCCCAACAACCGTGGCAAACGTGGAAGTGGACCATCTCGGGTTTTGGAAGACCAGCGTCCTCTTGACAAATCCCCTTGTCCACTTCTCAAAAACAGGTAGTTTGCAACCAGGTGATGCACCTGCATAGTGGTTCACTTGGGGCGCGCTGACGAATGGGTCGGTCTATATATGTGCTGTTTCGCCTGAGCAACGGTTTCAGAAAAGCAATGAACGTAAGGTCCGCAATCCAACTTCACTAAGCGACATTGAATTGGATCGCCTTGCGTGCAAGCTGAAACTTCAACAAGGCCGTCCGCTGCCCAAGCCAGCGGCGTTTCTCGACTACATTGGAACAACTACGTTGCTTTGGCATGTGCGAGCAAGTCCCAAGCCTTGGTCTTCACGGGCAGGCGGACGAGGCGCCAGTTCTAGACCTACCGAGTTTTTGCGCTGGTGCGTTTGTGACTGGGCAATTCGCACAAGTTGAGAATATACGAAACGGTGGGAGTTCATCTCCATGGCTTCTGATGTCAGTGCTTCCTCCTGAAACACCAGGGACATACAACGCATGCTTTTTACCCCCCCCCCCAAGGAAAAAAAAACAAAAACAAGCTTACAGAGACAGAGGCGCGTGCTGGTTTCCCTCTTCCATTCATCAACACGGGGTAATTTGATTTTGGGTTGCCAGATTTCTGTTTTTCCTCGCCAATTGGGTTGAACACGAGCACCCAAGTAGATTCAAATGGGTGTCCAGTGAGGCTCGCTTCCCCTTTTGTGTCTGAGTGATTCCCTGCGAAACATAGTTGGTCAACCCCCAGTGGTCCTTTGGTTTGGATTGGTGGTTTGGGAGGTTAGGTGATTTCGCCAAACCAATCCAAACTACCTTTCCGGGTTACGAGAATCTGCAAATGTGTATAGGCATCTGGACCTGCAAAATGGTGGTTTTCCTTCGGTCCCAACCTAAAACCCTACCAAGAAGACAGGTACCCTCACAAAATCAAACACTCCAAGCCACCATGTTTTCTTGCCGGGTGACCTGAAAAAAACCGGAGGGGTGGAGGGGAATCACACAATCCAAGCCACTATTTGTCCGGGGGATGCCTGATTAACCGGGGGGGGGGGGTGATCGACGGTAGGTGGGTGATCCTGGAGATGTGGGCGCCCTGGTCTGCCGCGTGTGCAGCGATGCACCGAGACTTCGAGGCGCGCTGCTTTGCTCGGAGGGTTTTTGGGGATGTGTTCGGCTAGGGGGTGGAATCAGGTCACCCCCAGGATGGCTGTTCCATGAAGGCTTTTGGTTCTCATGAAAAGCAACATGTTGGGTGCCATCAACAAAAAGACAGTGGGAGGCAACAGGCTTTGGGGGGTTTCTTCAAAACTAGCTTATGCTGTATGGTAATGTTGGACTAAATTTCAATTTCAGTGTACCCCAGATGCTCAGGTAAGCCTTAGCTTGTGGTTTGGATTGGTGGTTTGGGGATTGAACCTCTCATTCTTGTAGAGGGCAAATGGGATACCACCGCCAACCACCAAACCACCACTCCACACCACCAGTTGGAGCTGATCAAAGCAGCTCCTCAAAGGTACCAAGAAACCCTCACAGTTTGTTTGCCTGTTTGGTTGGTTGGATGAAGTTGGTTGGTTTGGTCGGTCGGTGGGTTGGTGGCGTGATTGATTGCTTGCTTGCTTGGTTGCTTGCTGGCAGGCTGGCCGGCCGGACTGCCTGCCTCTGCCTGCCTCTTGGGTGCTTGCTTGGGTGCTTGGTTGGGTGCTAGTGCTTGCTTAATCGATTGCTCGGCTTGCTGGCTTGCTAGCTTGCCAGACTGGTTGCTTGCTTGCTTGACAGGTGATGTCCTTGGTTAGTTGGGTGGAATTCCGGCTTGCTGGCTTGCTGGCCTGCTGTCCTGCTGGCTCCCTGGCTTGTTCTCTGGCTTGGATTTAGCTTGGCTGTTGGTTGGTCGGAAAGGGACGAGCAGGGACCGGCATTGGCTCTCTGCACTAAAGTTGAGCCTTCTCGTGTTCAAGTGCCTGAGGTCGGAGAAATGCATATTGTTTCCCCGTATGGGCGTGCAAAAATGCCGTATTTCAAGTTTGGGAATTACAGCCAACTTGCCACACGGCCTTGGCGAAGGGAACTTGCCCCTGGTGAGCTTCTTCCAAAGGGCAACTACGCCAGGTCCTGGCGAACAGTTACCCCACCGGGATCTTCTTGCGCCAGCGGCCCAGCTTTTGGCCAAAAAGACGAGCGGTTTTTGGGGCGCCGCTGGAAGAGCCAAGAGAACCGAAATGGCTGTGGGTCAAACCAAATGGGATCCCATTTTGGTTGGTAGGTGAATTCACCACCCATTTTAGAACCTATTTTAGCGGGGATTGGGCTGCTCACTGAGGGGTACGGGATTTGACCCATGGCCAAATAGCAAACATAGACGATGGTTAGTGGCAGACAGTAAGATTCCCAGTCCCCTTGCTATTTCTTCGGCGGCCGCTCTGTTCAGTCCTTGCATGGTGTGAGGTGTAGGTTCATTTCTTTACACAGCATTGATTGAGACTCAAGTGTGCGCGCGCGTGTGTGTGTGTGTGTGTGTGTGTGTGTGTGTGTGTGTGTGTGTGTGTGTGTGTGTGTGTGTGTGTGTGTGTGTGTGTGTGTGTGTGTGTGTGTGTGTGTGTGTGTGTGTGTGTGTGTGTGTGTGTGTGTGTTCGTCTTGCTGGGACGGCGGGAGGGGGCTGGTAGCGGGTGCCGCTTACTTTCCTGCACGCACAGCTGCTTGCCCTTCCAACAGCACAAAGGTAGATCCATCGGGGGGGTGCATATAATATATATATACATTGTGTGCAGGCTCTATACACGCAGCCACTTCCCAAGCAACAACCCCCAAGGAACAAGTACATATGATAGTTGATATATATATATATATATATATACATGCATGTATGTCTAAATAAATATACATATATATATATGTATGTGTACACCCTTGGGCCAGATAGCGGGTGTATGCAACCCGCCCGCCAGGCGCGGATATCTCGCAGTTGCCGGGCCTTGCCCGACGCTGGGCAGTGACGTGCTGCCGGCGGATTGTATTCGCGGAATCGCGGGGTAGCGGTCCACTCCTTGAGTTGAGTTGGTCAAAGCGAAAAAGATGCCGGATTCGTCATACTGTGGATGGGCGGAATCCATTTCGCACCAGGTACATGATTGCGTTGTCATAGTATTGATATGGCTGTGGTTGTCAAAACCGTTTGGGATCCCATTTCGGTTGGTAGGTGAATTCACCCATTTTAGAACCTATTTTAGTGGGGATTGGGATGTTCACTGGGATTACGGGCTGTTGACCCAGGGCCATATGTCATTCCGATTTATGTCAAGACTTAGCCAAACTTATTTGGTGCGGTCCTGCTCTTAGATACATTTCGTTGATACCTAATATAAATCTATACTCCCTCCGACATTGCCATAGAGGAAATTGGTATTCCAAATACCCTCCCTCACAGGTTCTATTTTAGCGGGAGGAAGGGTCTTCTCCCCTGCCAATCAACCTGGCTTGCCCAAACATGGGGTCCTTAAAAGAAGTAAAACCCTACAAATGGTGTTTTTGTGGGGTTCCATGTTAATGTCCGGGGTATTTTAGCTTGACTAAATGCAAACTAGAATCAGAACCAGACTTATATCCTGCCTCAGATGCCGCCCAAGCGGATGGAAGTCAAGTTGTATTTAACTCACCGATGTGTGAGCTTTCCCAATACTCCGACGGAAGCCTTGATCGCACAAGGCCTGTAGAGAGAGAGAGAGAGAGAGAGAGAGACTAGGTCCTCCAGTAGAGAGGTTAGAATAAGGGTGCCCTTTTTCTGTAGAGGGGCGTGGACAGGGAGACAGGGAGACAGAAAAATCAACAGAGACACGGAGAGAGAGAGATTCCCAGCCGCTGGGCGCCGTGATGGCGAAGCTGCATCTGAACCCTTTCTGTCAGGTTGATGCAGCTACATACTGGCGGTTGAGCTTACAGTGGTTAAAGAAATCATCCAAACATCCCTACCCCAGTGGGGAAGACACGTCTCCCTCCACACTTTCCCTGGAATGCGAGATGCAATGGATGGATGAAAGGCTTATGGATTTGGTACATCCCTGTACACGTTGCATTCAACCTCGGAAAGAAATGGAGACAAGCCAGCTAGCCCACCCTCAACATGCAACCCTGGAGTCCTAAGATCAGTTTCCTCGAGGGCCTTCTGGTAGGCTTCATGTTCCGATGTGCAGAGGGGAAACGGCCGGATGACCCCTTGGGAGTTCATGATTTATTTTTTTGGCCGTGGGTGTAGGCAACTGGCAGTTGCGTGAACCCCGAATCGCTTCAGCTTCAGTTGGGCAAAGAGAAACTGAGCTGTGACTGCCAGGTACAAACATGGAACCAAAGGGTTCCCCCCAAAAGGTCTTTCTTTGAGGGTCCCTTTTGCTTGGTCTTAAAGGTTAGCCGCATGCCAGGCGCGTCCCGCTGTATGTGTTCTTTTGGGACGGCGTGCAGGACCGGGCTGGAGTCGGCTGAGTTCGACTTCAACGCACGCCCTTGCCGATGCTTTGGGAACACACGGTTTTTCTTCCTGCTTCATCAACAACCTGGAAGAAAAGGGAAGTTCCCTGAAACAACCACCAGGTGTTTTTTGTAGGTGGGACCTTTCTTGGGGTATTCCACGCCCTTTCATGGCTTTTTGCTGGAAGCGTGGGGTTGCTAGATCCCCGCGGCTTTTTGCTGGCTCAAGTTCCAGAGCAGACGGCCCAAGATCCCAAGACTCTCGCGAAGAATGGCTCCGGGACCACCGCCAGGGCCAGGACCCATCTTGGTGGCGCACCTGGTCAGACACCTCTAAAATTTTGTGGCTACCCACCAATTGGGTATGGGTCAAAATTGAACCACCCGGGGACCGCAGGTTTTGAGTTTAATTTACTTTTCCACTTACCAGGGCAAGCCATTCCGGTACCTATTTTTGACGTCAATTCACCTGGAACCTGAGGTTCGGGGAATCGGTCCTGGTTTGGGCCATTGGCCTTTTAAAGGGGATCCCCGAACATCGAACGGTTCCATGCGAGTCGGGAGGCAACTTGGTAAGCAGTCCATGAGGCCGGCTCCTGTCAATCAAGTTGCCCCGATTTCAGCCTCAGTTCACCGACCTTTTGGTGTTCCCTTGGCCCATTTTTAGTAGTCCCAAAAAGGTGCAGCTTCTATGTCCAGGTCTTAGTGAGCAGCTGAAGCCCTGAAGCCCTCCTGCAAGGCCAGGGGGGGAAAGGTTTCCCATGGCCCCGCCGGGATTGCTTTGGGGCTTTGAGCTGGTTCTCAGGAGGGCAAATGGAGAGCCAAGCTCAGCTCCGGAGCGTTTTGGGAAGCTGGCCTGGCTATTCAAGTCTTTGTTGAGAACCTCAAAAGTGGTTGGATGTGGAACCCTGAGTTTTGATGTCCATCAGTTCTTCCAGAGAGCCTCAAAAGTGCTTGGACATGAACCCGCCCTGAATTTTGATGTCCACCAAGCAGTTACGGGCCACGGGTTGTTTTCGAGGTACACGGTGCTCGGCTCGGCTCTGTCCTTCCTGGCGGGTCGACGTCCGGGAGAGCTCCCCAGCGACGTCATGGCGGAGATGTGGCTGCCGTGCCTCTCCCTGGGCGCTTGGGTGGTCAGTTACAGCTCGGAGCCCCAGGTGTCAGGGAAACCAACCAGCAGGGATACAGGGGGAACCAGGGATTTGGGAGGATTCCCTTGACCAAGTTGATGGGAAATGGCGCCAAGTTGGAACCCCCCCATAATTCCCCCAAACACCTTGACTAAGTTTCTGGGAAATGGCGCCAAAAGAATCAATCCCCCCATATCGGGACCCGCTCCCTCCGTGTCCCTTGTTTGTTCGTTTGTCCAATGGCGCTTGGGGCCGAGTCCACGAGTCACCCGAGCGAGGCCAAGGTGAGGTGGACTCGCCCAGAAGAAGTCGTTTGAGGTACCCGGGATGTGTTTGGGGGGTCGAAGTAGAGAAAGCAGCAAGGCAGCCAGAGGGTCACTTAAGACACACTAAGATGTGTTTAGGTTACAGTGTCAAAATACCTCAGAAGGCAGCAAGGGACCCTCAACGGGGATCCTTAAGAATAGCGGTTTGCCTTCTGGTTTACCGACGCACGAGAAGGAATGCCTAACAGAAGCATAAGGAGCACTGGCCGGAGAGAAGCCCTTCGGCATGGATAGCTGAGGCCTCTTTGATGTTCTGACGGTGGGAATTACGAAGTGGAAGTACAACTTGCCCACCACCGCGCTCAAGGATCAAGAGGCTGAGCCAGAGGAGACGGGTCGAATGCCGCCAAGCAAGGGTGGTGTATAGCAACCCCCCCCGCCCCGGTTTCATGAGCGGCGTCGAAGGTGGCGTTCGAACGCCATTGAGATGTTGTTGAGGGGAAACCCGAGGGAAAACTGTGTGTTTTTGTCACACACCCATCTCTACACACAGGCCACGCTCTTGTAAACAAGATGGCCCAAACTGGGCTGGGGTGGTTTCCCTTCCCTCGCTCCGGATTCTGTTTATTGTTCTGGATCGCCCCTCCCCAACAAACCCTTGTATCGTAAATTTATCGTCAACAACAGCGGCACCCCCCTTCATGAGCCTACAATGGGTGACTTTACTGTGAGTTTCTTTGTCAACCTCGGAATGGGCACCCTCAAAAAGACACACCCACAGCTTGCTTGGGGGGTCCAGGTTTATGTTCAGTCCAATCCGGAGAGGATCCTGTGGAATGGTATTGCTCAACAGCTTGGTCGGGCGCAATTCGCAGGTTGAAAGCCTGAGTGCCGCGTGATCGTGTTCTGAGCCACGTCTTGGTGGATGCAATATGGTGGTCCTTTTGGTTCCCTTGGAACAACTCCCACAAAGGTGCCCTCAAAAAAAGCGACACACACACACACACACCTGTGCAGCTGACAATATTGTTGGGAGTCTAGAAATTTCTCACCTGTGGGACTGCCCAAGATACCCACAAGAAGCAGGTTTGAAACGGGATTGTTTTGGGTTAGATGAAACAAAGGCAAGCCAAACGGGATCCACCCATTTTGTTTTTGCCCATTTTGTTTTTGGTTAGATTAAAGAAAGGCAAGCCAAACGGGATCCATGTTGGTCCCTTTATGAAACCAAAACTTCTGCTTGCAGTCTCCATGACCCTTAAAAAATGGTCATTACCCAAAATAATGGGGTCATGGACCCATTTTTAAAGGGTCGGAAGGAGACTCCAGGTACCTTCAAAAAGACGAGCCACCCATCTACCTGGAGTCTTCATGACCCGGGTCATTACTCACAATTTGGCAGGAAGTTCATTTGGCCTCGCGAGCGCAAGCGAACCAAGTGGAGCAGATGGCCTCGTACATGGCACCTCGGCAGAGGGGTTAAATCATACGGGTTGGTCTTCTTTTTTTGAAGGTTACTTTTAGGGTTTTTTTTGGGGGGGCAGGTCACTTTCGGGTTTTGTTTTGGGGGGGAGGTCACTTTCGGATTTTTTTGGGGGAGGTCACTTTTTTTTGTGGGGGGGTCACTTTCTGTTTTATAGGGGGGAGGTCACTTTCGGTTTTTTGGGGGGAGGTCACTTTGAGGTTTTTCTTTTTGGGGGGGGGAGGTCACTTTTGTTTTTTTTTTGGGGAGGTCGCTTTCGTTTTTTTTTTGGGGGAGGTCACTTTCGTTTTTTTTTTTGGGGGGGTCACTTTCGTTTTTTTTGGGGAGAGGTCGCTTTCGTTTTTTTTGGGGAGGTCACTTTCTTTCTTTTTTGGGAGATCGCTTTCGTTTTTTTGGGGGGTCACTTTCTTTCTTTTTTTTCGGGGGGGGAGTTCACTTTTGTTTTTTTTCGGGTGGGAGGTCGCTTTGGGTTGGTTGTTGGTAGGAACACCAACAAACAAAACCACCATGTTCGCGGGCCCGCCAAATAAAGGATATTCCATATATATATATATATATAAAGCCATATGAGTAATTGCCATCCCTTTAGATGTCGCAACCTTCCCCTTTCCTGCCAGGTCGCCACGCTGCTCTTCTCCTATTTGGTGAATGGCCGTGTGGGCGGCTGCTTGTCCCTGCTCTGGCTGGTTCTTCGGCGGCTCTATTCCATCATCTATCGTGCCAGCTCCGGCAAGCCTCTTGGCTCAAGCCCCCCCCTCCAAAAAAAAAAGGAGAAGCAGAAAACGAAGCTAGTTTTGCCAAGGGCGGCTCAGCTCCTAGCCGTCCGGTTCCGTAGTTTGGGCTTTTCGTGTTGAGTGGGGGGTTTCTATTGAACCCACGAAAAGTCAAACTTTTAGTAGGGGATCTGCGGACAGCCCAGTTTAGCGAGATTGGTGCAAACAATGAGAGTACTTGCAATAGCATACCTTTGGCGCTGCTTGTGGTAAGGTGGTGTCGGTGGTGGCAGTTTGAGAACTTGCGAACTCGTGGTGTTCCAAACAAGAGGGTTTGTCCAAAAGAGAAATGGGACCGCCAAACTGGTTAGTTTCCTTTTGGCTTGGGTTCTTTAGGGTTTTTAAGGTTCCTTAGACAAAATATTCCAGAACTTTTGAGTTGGGTGATCAACCTCCTAGGTGGGTTTGTTGTTTTGGAGGGTGTTCTTATGGAGGCATAGAAAGGGAAACCAGAAAGAGACCAACCATGTTGGGGATCCTTTTTTGCACAACCCCAAATGTGTCTTACAGGGTTTACAACCCCATTGAGAACCTGAACCGAGGCGGCCAAGCAACTCATACGAGAGAGCTTTCGCGTAGTTTCCGTAGCCTAGGGCTTTGATGAGCAGCGGCGTTACGCTCTGCACGATCCCCTGCTACTTCATCGTGAACGGAACTTGGGCAGCTAAGGCCCGCGCTTTTGAAGCTAAAACTAGGTGCCAAGCAAACAGAGCAAGCAAACAAGCAAACAAACACATGTTTGTTTTTTCTAAGGAAAGCCACAAGAGGAGGGATGGAGTGCGTTTGGGTCCAACCCTCCAATGTACTAAATTGGCGAGGTGCTGAATCCGGTCTGACATGACTTGCTGGTTCTCGGCAGGGCATCCCTTGTGGTGTCCTTTGAGGGCACCCCTAGGTTCATTCCAAACACCCTGGGTCATTCCCTACTGAGCCTTTGAGATGATCTTGGTAGGCACATGTGGTTGGCAAGGGTGATCAGATATCAGCCATGAGTAATCGATGCATGATCATGATGATCCCGCACTGCAAGATTTGTCTTCCTCAGCATAGTGCCGTGTTGAACGCATTTGCCGGTTTTTGAGTGGGGGCAAGTGGCAAGTACGCAAGCCCTACCGGGCCCACAATCTAGGCCATCGCCTGCAAAGAACAGGTCTCCCTACGGAACAGCAGTCACATCGAGAGCAACAAGGGCAGCATCTATCTCCAGAAATCGTTTGGACACCGGGCTTCCCCCCTGCATTCTGCAGCATAATTTGCACAGGTCTTGTGAGGCTGAAGCCAACCGCAAACCGACCGCAACTGATACTTTTTATTTGGGGGACATACGGATATCTAGTGTTTTGGTGAACAGACAGCAAATGCATCACCAGACAAACAGGTCAGCAGAAGCAGAACAACTCTCAGCTTCATGCTGATGATTCATCCGACGGAAAGCAGCGCACACTTAGACATGCTCATTTGCCACACTGCCATGGGCACTTGCTCATGGCTCGGGCAGACTCGGTCAGAAATTCAAGAATTGGACTTGCCCAACATGTTTGTCCGAGAAACAGGGAGCGCAAATAAAGGTATCAATAGAAGGTCCACCTCATTGGGATGAAACATGAATTTCTATCATGCTACCAATGTTCTCCCCACATCGTACTCTTGGATGGCGACCTTCCCGTCGGAGCTCTCTAAAAAAAAAACACGTTTCACACTGCCATGATTGTTGGAAGACGGGCGGACAAGCTTAATTCGGATGGCTAGAACTGACTCTGCGGCATTGCCATGTTCGGCTTGGAATTGTCAGAAATAACACCATGAACACCCAAAAAGGATTGTTTGCCTCTTGGTGTCCCTTAAGATCCACCCAAAAAGAAGCGGGTGCTTTGTCTCCAACTCGGCGCTTCGTTTCGCTCTCCCCCCCCCCCCCCCGAAAAGCTGTGAGGAATGGGCATGGCGGTGGTGATCCACATGCTCCGCTATGCCCTCGCCTGATGGGATTTGACCATTTGCGCGCTGTGTGTCAAAGCTGGGCCCTTCCTGGGGTTCAGAAGGCATGTGGTTTTCTGGTTTTAGGGTAGGGTGACCAAATATGCAACATCTGAACATTTGTTTTGTAAGCGTACTGATGTAGGCCAAGTTGGGGAGAGCTCTTAAACTTCCATTTGCTTAATCATATTTGTGTGTGTGTGTTATCTTCCCTGTTAATTTCAAGCGAATCTATCACCAGTGGAAATACATGTTTTACTTGTTTAGAGGGGACTTAAACAGGGGAGCTACATGAAAGAGGACCCCAACCAGTTTGGGATTCCTAGTTTTGACACATAGCCAGGTGGTAGCCACCTGTCCAACAGACATGTGTGCAACACACATGCTGGTGGCCCGAAGCTCCGTGCAGAGGATTTCGGCTTTGTTTGTGTGGTTTTGAAGGAACACCAAAAGGGCAACCACAATTTTGGGGTCCAAATCCCCCAAAAAAAAGGACACACCTTGGATTGTTAGTTGAAACTCAGGGGCCCGGGTTTCGCAGAAAACCATGTGAGGGGAAGATACCTGACATGTGGACCTTTCGGTGTTTCATTGACCTTGTGTTGCCCAAGGCAGGCGGATCCACTCGATACGCTTTCGTACAAGGCAAGCAATACGTGCGTCTTTGCATTGAGCTCCACGGGTCTCACCTGTTTCAAAACCTACAGGCAAGTCTGCAGGAAATTGGCCCAAAGCCCCACCAAACAGATGTGTCTTGTGATGTTTCCTGTAGCTTGTATGACTGTTGGACCTTAACGTTCCAGATCGATTTGATGTGAGCGAGACAAGGTGCCTGCTGCGGTTTGGGAGGTGCTGGCAACACAGCAGCTTTGTACGACATATGCCCCGCTGAAGTTCAACCACATATATGTGTACATATATATATATATATTTATTATATATTTATAGATTTATGGATGTGTATGCTCATCCTAAACGCATTTTAGCCTTGACTGCTGCCGCGTATGAGCCTGCCCCCCACTCTCCGACATTGAAGCCATTTGCAGAGGATGACATACATGCATGTTTCCATTCATCCATTCATTCATTCATTCATCCATTCATCCATTCATCCATTCATCCGTTCATCCGTTCATCCATTCATCCATTCATCCATTCATCCATTCATCCATCCATCCATCCATCCATCCATCCATCCATCCATCCATCCATCCATCCATCCATCCATCCATCCATCCATCCATCCATCCATGCATGCATGCATGCATGCATGCATGGATGATGCATGATGCACACAGACAGACAGGCAGACAGACAGATAGACAGACAGATAGACATACGGCACGTTTCGGGGCTTTGTGGCGTCACCCATGAAGATTCCTTGCAAAAGGGTGTCCTTCTTTGCGGTTTTGTGAGTTATATATATATATATATTGTTATGTCCATGTGAATTCTGTGTTATATGTTGCCCAGTTTCAGCCATTGAAACCTACTCACTTGGGGATCCCAGCTGTTTTGCTCAATTGCAGCCATTCTTTGAGATTGTTTGGCAAGTCCGAAGGAGCAGTCATGGTTCTGCCTCGTTTCGCGCGTGGGGGCAGAGGTTGTCGAACTCGTGGAGTATTCGTTGAACGCCTTTGGGAGGCAGCACCGAAGATTAAACGACGCCGAGGCCTTACCTCAAACAAGATGCTTCTCCAAGGGTCCAAGAAGAAAGTTGTACTTGGATCCTTAAACTACCCATCAAACAAGGGATTTAGTCATGGGACAATAGCAATTGTGTAATGGAATTGTGGAATTTTGAGGGTCCAGACCTGCACACTCTCGAAGCCAAAAAAGACATCAGCCTCCAGAGTGGTCGCACGTCTCGGATTTGCGTCAGGAGACGGAGTTTGCTGGTGCTTCTGCTCGGAAGCTGCTTGGCCATCAAGGTCCTGAAGTGCGCACGAGCAGTGAGCTGGATACATGGTCTTGTGTTTGAAAAAAGGCGGGTTGTACGGGTGTCTCTCTTTTTGATTGTACGACCCCTTTAAGACTCAGGGTAAGTAGAGTAGCTTTCTCACTAAGGGGAAATAGACTAAGAATCAGTGATAGATTCCCATTAAAGATAAGCGGAAGTAGACTAATAATTAGAGATAGATTCCCTTAAAAACTGCGGGGACATGGTATATTTAATATTCGTTTGGGTTTGTCTCAAAATAGTAGACAAACGAAAGAGGTTGTTTTCCTTTTGGCTTCCCTTTAAAACCCACCAAAAAAGGGTCCCTCAAAAAAAGACCGACCCATTTCAGCGAATGGAAGGTTTCACCTGTGAGTCGCCGGCCCCAACTATCTGCGATCGCTGAGGTTGCGGGAAGTCTTGGATGACTGCACCCTGCTGGGCCCGGCAGATGTTGGTGCCTGGAACCCCAGAGGTCTGGTTGAGTTGAGGGGAGGTGGAGGTGGAGGTGGAGGTGGAGGTGGAGGTGGAGGTGGAGGTGGAGGTGGAGGTGGAGGTGGAGGTGGAGGTGGAGGTGGAGGTGGAGGTGGAGGTGGAGGTGGAGGTGGAGGGGAGGGGAGGGGAGTGGAGGGGAGGGGAGGGGAGTGGAGTGGAGTGGAGTGGAGTTGAGTGGAGTGGAGTGGAGTGGAGTGGTTGGTTTGTTGGATTGTTGAAGATTCCTCTTGGATGAATCAGGAAACCAAAAGGCAACCCTTTAGGCGCTTGGTAGTGAGCAGCTCAATTTTGAGCTGAATGACTCTTTGGCCGTGCTTTTGCCAGTTCAAAGCTAGTGGCATACACATCCGCATTACATTCCAGGGATGGTCCGCGGAGAATAAGTAAGGCATCTTTGACATGCAAAGAACAAGTCAAGACAAGTCCACTAAGTGCTTTATTTAGATCCTGATGTTCCTTTGGGGTTGAACGACGTAGACATTAGGCCTTTCACATGTTCTTGTCCTTTGGGGAACTACTAATGGCCCAACGTGCTCAAGTTGCATCCAAGCAGGAAGATCAGCAATTTCTGACGAACAAACACTTGTGCAAATTACACCGACATCGCGGCCTGGGCGCAAAGTCTGACACGTCATTTGAAGAGTATTCCTGCATACAGACTGTGGAAAGTAACCTGATGGTAAGGCGTGTGATCGATGGACGAGCTGGGTGAACAAATGGGGCATCATCCCAAGATGACCAGACTACGCAAACCAAGAAGTGCAAAAGCTGGACCAGAGATGACACGGCGAAGAAAACTGGGCTGCCGGAAGCAAATCGCAGTATTCAGTATTGTTCAATCCTTTGCGGTGGGCGCCCCCAATGCAAATCACATGAGTCTGTTGGCATGCGCGCCCTGTGTCCTGGCTCTTTTCGCTCTTTTCGACTCTTTTGCCATGTGCTGACAGCACTCTGGATTCGTGGTCCGTGTTTCCTCATTCCCACTGTTCTGGGTCAATTTGTTTGTGCGAGAACTGGTGTCAGCCTGTTTCTGATCATTCAATCGCAGTCTGTTTGCCAAAGGGACACCCGACAGTTGAACACCAACAGACCTGGACAAAAGGATCAACTTTTTAGAAGGCTTCATATTTTTGAACCCATTGAAAGTCACGATGACATGATATGCATGAAATGACCAGAGTGCTGTTTGTGAAGCGGGCAAGTAGTTCAGTTTGGGGAATGGCTGCACACTCCGTGACCAGATAGTGCTGGCCGGTTTGGTTCGATGCACAGGCGATGCGGCTATGCGCAATTGACATGGGCCAAAGGAGTTTCTTCTAGAAATTGTGGTTCTGTGGGTTTCATGTGAATCTTGGGAGCAACTACAGCTTTCTGGGGGCTGTCCTGGTGCCGCGGACTTGGTCTTCGCCAGGAGCACGCGGATCCCGCCGGTCGAGTGAAGGATTGGAAACTGAGCTGAAGATTCGTGCGGTTACCGGCGGTGACGACGCAATGAGAACATGGCAAGCATGAACTGTAGCATGCAGGAAGTCTTAGCTGATGGTATTGAAGACACTACGGTTTCAATGGGGTAGGGTAGCAAGTTGTGAGTGAAGTCTTGCAATGCTCGTAATGTACCAAATCCATAGAGAGCTGTTCACAGATTTACTTCCAAACAGACCCGCATGCAGCGTTCAGCGGTGAATCAAAATCGCTCGGCAATCCGATTAGCTTGTCGCAACGCTCGCGTGCCCATGCCCTCGAATCAGAGCTGGGGCGATTTGCCACCGAAAATGCTTTTTGGTTTGCTGAGCCTCTGCCAAAAGATTGAAGTGACTGCTGCTTGGGACGAACTTAGTTGAGTTGTTGTTTATTGCGTGTGGAGTGCTTCCGCGTGTGTGTGTGTGTGTCCCAAGTATTGTTTATCGGTCTGGTCTGGTGTGGTCTGGTCTGTGGTAAATATGTTTGCGGGTTTGTTTTTTGTAGTGTTGTAGTGTTGTTTGTCTGGTGGTTTGGTCTGGTGTGGTATATGTTTGCGGGTTTGTTTTGTGTTTCCAGCAGTGTGTCTTGTGCCTTGCAATTCGTCTTGCAGTTGGCTCCGGGCCGAAAGGACCGGATCGATCCACAGGACTCGGCCTTGTGCTCGAGCGACTGGGGAGGGGAAAGGCCTGGCCGAGTGACGCGGGAACCTCATGGCATCATGAAGCACCCAGCCTTCGGAACATGTCTGCGTCGACGCTTCCGTTTTTTTTTTTTTTTCTCAGAAAATACATCACTTTGCTGGAGGTTGGGACTATATATGCCCGGTGGCCAGTACGAGAAGTATTTATTTTAAGTTCGAATTGGTTTTAAGTGTTTCTGTTTTAGTGGCTCAGCTCCAATAACCTGAGGCGTGTCTGAAGACATTTTTCCGGCCCAGATCAACGTCAATCCCAACAGAAAGGCCGCCCCAGGGCAAGGAGCGCATCCCATGCCCGCCCCATGGCCGTCCATCAGCCCAGCCTTCGGGATGGCCGCGAGTGCCTTGGCTCTTCAAGCACTGCTTGGACGTTCAAGCCAATTACGTAGCAAGGTTGTATACAACCATGATACAAGTGGTTAACCTGGGGTTGAGTGACTTATGTTAGTTATTAGCCTTAACCAACTTGCCAAGTGGGTTGAATGTCGGACGGATTTATTCAGAGGAAGCACGGCTCTCCTTTGGTTTTCCCATGTTCCCGCCCAAAAAAAATCAAGCTCAACGGTTGTGTCCAGATCCTCAACGAAAGTGGTACTCGGCCTTATGAAATTGATACTGGTTGACGAGGCTCACGTTTGAAATGGCAGCAAGGTTCCATGGCTGACGAAGGGACCGCACAATTTGGCGATTCCCAGTCGTCCGGTTCCTTAGGAATTAGGGTTTAGTGGAGGGGGGGGGTGCATTTAAACTTTTCGCAGGGGATCTGAGGAGAGCCCAGAAAAGGAGCTAGGCCAGGTTCTGCACGGCTTTCCAACATCAACAGCGAAACTCCTAAGGCGGCTTTGGCCTGACAACCTGCTGACTCCAAGCGGGCTTCGATGGAGAGTTTTGTTGGAGGCTCTGGTGAAATAACATTCAAACACATGGATGTTTTTCTGTTTAATTCGGCTACCATGGGAACCCCTTTTTGGTGGGTCAAAAGGGATACTAAAGGAAAACCCAAGGCATTTTTTAGGTCCAAGCCTACTCTAAAACACAGCCACGGGCCACATCGCATTGAGAACTCACAACTTTCACGAGACTTTGGGAGTACTCCCAACCCCTTTCTGCGGCCTGTGCCATCCCCAGGAGGTAGCCCAGCTGTCGGTTGTTTCAGCCTCCCTCCAACTGGTGGTTTCGAGTGGGGGTGAAGTTAGGGGTGGTGTCCTCTACCTTCTACAAGGCTGAAATCCCCCCTACAAAACAAAAACCAAGGGTTGTTTTTTTTTGTGTTTTAGTTTAAAGTGATGTGAAGATTCACGTCAATAGGAACGTATCCAAGGGGCGAAATCATCAGCTGTACTGTCTGCAACATTCGCGACAACACACGGTGGGTTGTAAACTCCTGGCAGCGTCACCATCAGACATCAAGGATTTACAAGCCTTTCGGATCACCCGCAAAACTAGAGGGCTGCAAACCGAGCGGAAAGCGCGAAGTGGCTTTCAGGCAGAGCTGGGTTTGTCTCAAAATAGGGGGTCGCCCAAAAATGGTGGCTTTCCTTTTTGTTCCCCTTTAAACTATCGAAAGTGACGTGCACTTAAAATACACACCCCGGTGTTGCGATGCACGGCCTCAGGATCTTTGGGCTGGATGACGCCTATCTGCCGGAGTCGGTGGCAAAGAAGCAGCTTTGGTCCATCAGCGAGATGTGCGATGCTTAGATTGGGGTTTAGGCGGTGGAACGGTTTCTTGGGGAGAGCGGGGGTGGGGCCGATTTGGTGACTGGAGACAAAGGCGAAGCTCGTTGATTATGTCTCATTGTGGGACAGACAAGCATTTTGGAGCCTAGGTCGTGTTCCAGCACAGGTATGTCAAGTGCAAATGGGTGACAACTAATTAGTGACAACGTGACTTTGACATGCCACCAAACTGGCTGAAAATCAAGCAATCCCAAACTCGGCCAGCCCAAAGAAAACCCCTTACATCCAAAAGCCAAGCCTCAGATACCACTACACACAACACCAACCCGGGCTTTGGCCCTGAAACAGCCTACGTTACTCGGGCAAACAACTGGATCGACCAAGCTGCCTCGATACGCAACATTTGGCTCATGCCTGGCTTGGAGTGACGGGTAACTGAGCGCGGCGCTGATGTTGACTCCTAGCCAAGTGATCTTGCTGGTGCTCAGAAGGGGCTGAGGGAAGAAGGAAACGACACGGATTGGTTTTTAAAGAGTCCTTCCCTCCTTGCCTGCCAATCGCACCAGCAAGTGACAGACATTTTGATGGCCAGGTGTCAAGAGATGTTGACACCTCCCCCCAGCCACTTGTAGCGGGCCACTCCTGGGACAAAGTTGTTCCAAGACGAAGATGTTTGGACTGCCGCCGCCAGGTACCAGACCCTCGCCACATTGCACCGATCCTTCTCTGCCGCACTGGCCAGGGGCTGTGCAGAGGAGAGATGGGAGAGCCCGACTTACTGAAAGCAGTGGCCGCCCCATTAAAACCGAGCGGGACGTTGCTTGGCTTCCCTTTGGTTGCATCTTTCAAACTGCTTGCAATCATTATGTTTCTTCACTTTCACTCAGCGATTGCCGTTTAGCCATCAGTAGCGGACAAACCATCACAGGTACTGAGGAAAAGAAGAACATAATCGACACAAGTCAGCATGCTCAATTTCACGGCCTTTTCCGGCCAACTGCCTCACACATGCGAGATTCGAAGACAGGTGTGTTTTACGCTTGTCTCTGCTCAAAGACCCGTCGGTCTCAACACTCGCACACACACACACGCGCACGCGCGCACGCACCAACCCACATATGGCGGCAACGCAGAATCTGTTTTCGGTGTGTTTGCAGAGCGTCTGCCAGGCACTTAAATGTTCCAGCTACCAACTGAATGGCTTACAACCATGCTTACAAGTCAGCCCATACTCCCCTAAGGTGAAGGTTTGTCAAGCTACCCCAATACACACCAATACTCCCCAATGCACCCCAATACCTCTAGTTGCCTACCCTCCCCCAGGCTAACATGGAGCTCCCAGAACCCCTTTGGAAGACTCGGTTCCATTTACAGAGGCCTTCTGCAGGTGAAGGTTCGTCAAGCTACCCCCCAAGACTGCGCCAATACTGCACCAACTACACCAATACTACCCCAAGACATCCCAACGCCCAACATGGCGGGGTTCCTTTCATATTTCACGTCCCCACCCCCTTCTTTAAGAGGGACTCCCCACCCCTCCCCGTTTAAGGTAGGGCTCCCCCCCCCCGGCGGCCGGTTGCGAGGAGGCGGCCGCGTTGCGCCAGCGGCTGCTGCAGTCGCTGCATCGGCTCCGGGAGGTGCAGCTGGAGGAGCTCCGCGGGCTACACGCCATCCGAAAGGCGCCCTGCCAGGCGCGTGCCAGTGGTGAGGGGTAGCTGAAGTCTCCAGGGCCCTTGCAAGGGGGAGGGGGTCAAAAAGAAAATCCAGGGAGGCGGTGTCTGTTGAAAGGTGAGGGCCCCCAAAATGCCGGGTGTTTTCCCTTTGGCTTCCAATCTGGAGCCAAAGAAAGCAGGCTACCCTGAAAAGAAATGAACCACACCCGCCCGTTTTGTGTAGTGTAAAGGAAAAGCCAAGGACAAACCGTCATTTTGGGGTTGCCGATTTTATGATACGCCGAAAGGACAAACCGCTATTTTGGGGTTACCGATTTTTCGACACACCGAATGGGGGGGGGGTTCCCGTATGTTCAGGTCTCGTTTTCTAGCTATGTGAGGGTCGACAGTCCCGGCCACAATTCATGTACGTGTTGCAACTCTTTTAGATTCTTCACATGGTTTTGGGCTGACACCTTTGATATCCGGTACTCGATTTGACTCTGCCAGGGCTCAGAGACGCTTGTTTGACTTGAATCTTGTGCGCTTCACAAGGGCAGGGGTGAGAAAACAGCGGCGACCGAGCGCGAACACAAGGGGAAAGGCAAAAGAGTTGGGGCTTGGGCCTTAGGCCCACCTAAACGGAGGCTTTCCTGATGGTTCGCTGGTTTCTTAGATGTTTGTACACTGACATGAAAAAAGGCATTTTATATTAAAGTATGGATGCGTATCTACCATTATGTACCTCTTATACTGTAAATAAACGAAATTATGCACCACATTGAAACCATGGGAACCCATTGTTTGTTGGCATTTACAGAAGAACAACAAATACATCATTCCAGGGTTTCCTAGGTGGTGCAGGATTCCGTCCATTCCACAGTATGAGTGGTCACCTCCATACCTCCAAAACCCGAACCTCGAGTCTGCACGAGCATTTGCGAATGAAGTCAATCAACAGTAAGAGGCCACCCCATGTTCAAAGGGTCAGATCCCCAGACTCCGACCAGAACATCTTGCAAACCAGACCAGGCGAGCGCGCAGATTGCCGAGCTCCGGGCAAGGGAAGCAGCGCTGGAGGCAGAGCTGGCGACGCATGCGGAGGCGAGGCTCCGGGTAGTTCCGTGGCAGTGTCTTAAAATAAGGTATCCAACAAAAAAGATGGCACTCTTGTATGTTTGTGCTCACATTTTGAGTAGCTTGTTCACTTTCAGCCCTGCTTCTTGTTTGATTCCCTTGTCCCTAAAAGCGAAAGAGCCAGTTTTGATTAGTAGAGTTCTAACATCGGCATCAGCATCGAAGGTCCCATGAGAAGCTGGCACAGGTTTGTCAAGCTTGGTGTGACTAGAAGACCGTTGGACGCTGGATTGTTCCATCCTTTCCTTCAAAGGTGAAGCTGCGAGGAGAGAGTCCATGTGGTTTGAAAAGCCAAGGCACATGCCTATGAAGCGCCTCTTGAAAACAGCTTGGCAACAGGCCCTCATGATTGGAATCGCGATGGGCATTTGCTTTACGAACACCCGCCACTGCCTTGCTTATGATTCGCCGTTTGCTCGGGAGTGTGTCCACATAGCCGATCACAGCATCAGTTTGACCTGAGATGCTTATTCGGCAGGTGTCGATGCTGAATCAGTGTCCTTTTCAAGAAGGTATGGACGCCCGAGGAAAACCCATGTTGGCGGTACCTGCTGTCTCCTTCTGAGCCTTCAAAAATGGGTCCAGGACCCCATTATTTTGGGTAATGACCCCATTTTTGAAGGGTCATGGAGACTGCAGGTACTCCTATTTTGAGACAAAGCCATATTGAATCACAGCTAGTTGTCCAAAAGAGAGATGTCGCCCATGGCTCTTGCCGGCTGCAAACTGGGGGCATTGATTCTCGGCCGACTGCAGGCTAAACCAAGCCCACAAGAATTGGCATGGCCCTGAGTGTGCGAAAAGGGTGCGAGCCACAGCAGTTAGCATGCGACACAAGTCGCGTGTTAGCTACCAGTATGGCATGTCCGAAGCTAGATTCTGATAAATATAGTTGCCAGTGGTGCGATCAGCCTTGCAGGCAACAAGTGTTGCAGATTCTTTTGACCGACTCCTTTTTGGAGAAGGACATTCAACATGCTCCACCTAATCGTATGCTTCAATCATATTTGCCGGACGCAATCTGATGCAGGTAGTATTGAAGAGGCTGGGTCGAAAAGAAATAGAACATGAATTTGTGTCGATGCATTCCGAGCAGCCATCCGATTGAAGGCTAAACAACCCGCCATTGCTAACATGGGTTTATTTGCAGTCGGGCTAATGACCCAAGTCTAAGTTGTCTAATGTCTGCTCATCTGAACGTCACACAATGTGTTTTTTTGGTGTTGCCAGCCAACTCTCGGATTACCGAGGATCTGCAGCAGCGGCTCATCTCCTGTGACCAGGCCCTGTCGGAACGGCCTGGCGCCGAGAGAAGTGTTGCGTGGGTTTGGGTCAAACGCGATGCCCAACGGGGAAAGCGGGTCTCCCCGTTCCCCCGTTGGGTGAGATTCCAACTGCCCATTGGCTATCCTGTCCTCCGTTGGAGGCCCTTTTTTCGCATTCTGTGTTCAGGGACGCATGACGCAATTTTCCGTCAAAAGGACATGAGACAAGTGTTGTAAAGGCGATAGAACAACAAGGAAGCATGATCTCCATCCGCTCGACTGAATTCAATGAGGATAGGCACAGAAAAGTGTTTGATGTGTTGACTACCCGGACAGGCTTTGGCTGCGACTGAAACTGAATGGTGCCTTGCATACATGTTTCTTTGCTAAATCACCTCTGTGTATATTATGCAACGACCGTGCCACACCTTGCATGAACGTTTGTCTCAATGTAAGGGTCTGCAGGGCTGGTGGATTGTGCGGGTCAAGCTCGATGTATCTGGATAAGACACAGGCTTGATAGCTGCACTAGGTCGCCCCTGTAGTGCCCTTTTAGAGGGAACAGACCCAGTCTGGAGTGTTGGATGCAGCCGAGGATGCGGCAGACGGAACGAGCCAGGAGGCACGTGGCACGTCCCAGGAGTTGTTGGAACTGGGCAGCCCTTGCCAGACGGACGTTTAGATGATCTCCTTTGGACATTTTCCGGCATCCCCGGATGGCTTGCAGGCGTGATTTTGAGGTCGTGGTTTTTCCAGCACCACTGCTGCGCCCCAAATGTGGCAGATAGCTTGCCCTGGCACAATCAGCCAGGCTGGCTGAGAGACTCTCCGCGCCGCCAGCCGAAAAGCGGGCTGCACAGGCGGCTGTGCTCGAAATACCTGCAGAGATTGCTGGGCCCATTTTGGTCATTTTGGTGAGGCACTCACCCTACGTCCCCCAGTAGTGCCCTTTTACCCTTTTTTGGGAGAGGGTTCCCCTACTTAAATAGACTACAGGTACCCTTATTCTAACCTCTGCACTGAGGACCTAGCACCAAATGATCCTCTGGATGGTGCCTTAAAGGAAAACCGCAACTACATTTTGAGAATCAGCATGTTCACTGTAAGGGACCCGGCATGGTGCTTGGCATGGCAAGAACAGACTTGAAAGAGAGGTCTTTGGCAAGTGTCCTGCAAACATTCCTGTAGCTGGCTATGAAATCAGCAAAGAGAGGTTGCCCCCCCCCCCCACAATGAGAGCGTCGTGGGGCGTAAGCCTTCCATAGCATGTGCTCTCAGAACGAATGTGATCCGTGATTCTGATGATTCATGGCGCAGGTCGTCCGTTTGTCGGACCACAACAAGATGAGTCGGATTTTTGGTTTGCTGGGGTGCAAAACCGCCCTGTAGGGGGTGTTTCCGAGATTCATCCCTATAGGCTATGCAATCACCTGAGCGACTAACTTTATTTACCTTAATGGAAACATGCAAGGGGCTGGAACTATTTTTTGGAAATGTGCATATTTAGCCGCAGAACGAGTTGGGGAACACCCCGAAAACGAGATAAGGCAAACAAGCATGATAACATGGATTAGGAAGACATTTTGGCAAGTGCAGCCTGGCAGAGCGTCTTGGGTTCAAGGTTGTTAGATGTAGTGTAGAGTAGACGACCTACGTCGCATGGTCCGTGGCAACTTACCACAGACTTTCCGGGGCAAGTACTGGCCAACCCTACGATGCCTAACTACAAAAGGGTGGGAAGCAAACTTGCGAAGAAGCAGCGTAGCTGGTTTGTTCAAGATTTGCCCCTGGGCAATTTTCAGCCGTCCAAAAGCGGGCCATGCTAAAACGAGTTCCAAAACGAGTTCAAAACGAGTTCAGAACGAGTTCCCTACAGTTCCTCCTCTCAAGTATTACTTTTCAACAAATTGTGTAGCAGCAGTTTGCTTAGCGAAAGGTTGTGCAGCAACAACGAAGGAGACAAAGGAGGCGGCAAGCTAACCAAAGCTCGCTTACTTCTTTAAGCTCCTTTTCTTCAAGCTCTACAGAAAGTTGAGCCAGATAAAACGAGCGCGGTGTTGGAAAACGAGATAGGGGGCTGCGACCGAGCGCGGGGTTGGAAAACGAGTCAGGAACACCCGTCCATTATGCCATGTAACAAATAAAAGCCGTTGCTCGACCTCACTTCCCAGCCTCGCACCTGACCAGGTCGACACCCCTGCGGTGCCGGCAACGGCGGACAAGAAGGCATGACATCAATGAATGGGCGGCTCGATCAGACATATCATATCAGTGTATGGACAAGCCGGGCACGAACCAGTGGACTTACTCATGTGACCATGTCAATTCGGGTGTAGCAACATATGGCTGTGGGTCAAAAATAGGTACCCCAAATGGAACCCAGGTAAGAGGAACCCAGGACTAAAACTTGCGGTCCCCTGTTGGTTCAATTTTGACCCACACCCATATTTTGACCAAGGCTCAGGTGGCTCATGAGCCGTGCGCGCTTATACCTGGAGTCTCCATGACCCTTAAACAAATGGGGTCATTACCCAAAATAATGGGGTCATGGACCCATGTTTAAAGGGTCATGGAGACTCCAGGTATGCAGATTGAATGCCCCCCAAAATATCAGCCAGCCTGCCCACACTGCTTCAGCATGGCTGTTCAATATTCACCAAGTATCGAGCATCCAAATGCAAGGACGCTAGATGTGCACCTAATGCACAACCTGAGGAGATCATGTGTACCCGGAGCGCAGGGTGTAGAGTGGAGCGCAACTACTTAATGGTATCACATGGATTCTTGAGCAATGCAGTTGCTTCCTTTACACCTCTCCCACGTGCATGTGCATTGCACACAAGTGCTCGACTTCAAGACCCTCTTGCCCGCGGCAGGGCTCTCACTCCGTCTCCGAGCTGCTACTGGCTGCGGAAGAGGCAAGGGGTTCGACCCCGCCATGTGCAAAGCAATTTCGCCCCGTAGATCAACATGAACCCTACAACAAACACAAACACAGTGCTCCTGTAGTGTATCTGCAGTCTTTGTTTGGTCTTTCCCCTAGTTTTTCCCAGCCTTTCTTAAGTCTTGTAGACCTCAGCCTTGTAGTCGTCGTCCTATCGGTATCCTGTAGCGTTCCCCCAATCTTCCCGAGTCCTGGCAGTTTTTTGTAATTTAGTCTTCTAACATTGTTTCTCTATGTTTCTGTAGCGTAACAGTCTCCCCATAGATGTTGCGTAATGTGGCGCAGTGTTCCTATCGTCTCCCCACTTTCTTCCCACTGTCTTTGCCTAGCCTCCGCTGCGTTCCCATAGTCTTTCCATAGACACTGTGTAGTCTTCGGCCAGTTCTCTCAGCATAGTGTTTCTGTAGTCATGCTACATTTGTATCGTCTTCAAGGAGGAGGTAGCGGCAACACCAAAGACTTTGCCGCGTTGTTTGGCGAGTCCCGTATGTATAATATGACTTACGTTGTGCGGGTGTCTGGTGCCACTGGCAGCGAATGAGTGAAGCTTCAGCGATTTTCGCAGGCCAGCACAGTGCTGCCAGACGCAGAGCCGGTGACGCCAATTCAGGACCCGCTGTTGTCTTCTTCAGCGCTGGTGGGAAAGTAGAGGGCTCGACCTTGGCTCCAAACCCTTAAAAGATGGGGTCGGGGTCATGACCAGGTCATGGAGACTCATGTAGATGTTTTTTGTGTGAACCGCTAAGGTTCCGAAACGGCTAGATGTGTTTGGATGTTGACGGGAGCACAGACACTTGTGTGCCCATCTAAGGTGCTAACCCCGAAGGCTGTTGAGCTTTCAATTTCTAAGCATGAATGTAGTTTTCTGAATTTAGAGACCCTGTAAAAAGTACCTGGGCATTAGCCTCACAGTGCGCTTTCTGCGAGCTTCCTGTGTCATCACACTTGCGGGTTCCGCGCGCGGACTTGTCCAAGTTAATTGGTTGCCTCCCTCCTTAGACCCCGTTTGAAGAAAAAATGGCTACGCCATTTCTATTGGAAACTGCCTCCGAACTGGTTGGTGGGCACGAGTCCCAACCGAAATTTACCAGAGTGTCCCCATATTTAAAAAAAAAGAACAAACAACTACAACCCCAAACCCTGAGCCCTGACCCCAAGTCAATAATAGAACAAATGCGAGCACTATTAGTTACTCATCATATTCTTGTGTCTATGTGGGAGTTGATCAAAACATTTCTTTGTAAGGGATTTATTAAGTAGAGGGCCATGATGCTCTAGGTTATATATACCTGGAGTCTCCATGAGCCTTCAAACATGGTTTCATTACCTAAAATAATGGGGTCATGGACCCTTTTTTTAAGGGTCATAGAGACTCCAGGTCCTGGACCTTCCATTGATACCTTTTTTTTTCCTCGTTTTTTTTCTGCTCAAACGTACAGTTTGTGCCCGATTCTTCAATTTCTGCCCGAGCAATGAACAAGTGCCCGAGGTTTATATTTTCAAATGAGCACTTTTCAACTTTGCGCTCGTTTGCGGGTTCTTGCGCCCGTTTTGCGGGGCATTGTGGGCGTTTTTGCGCACAATTTCTGCTCGAGTAGGTCATATTAGGACCTGACAACCCGCATGCCTCCAAAAACCGCTCGAGGTCCAAAAAAAAGAGTACAAGCCAAGAAAAAGAGGTACGAATTCCAAAAACCAGCCGATTGACAGGGGCAGAAATTTCAGGTACGTTCGAAGGTCCAGGTAGTTTTGATGTATACTCAAGGAGCCCCGGGCTTGCGGAAGCCTGAGATCCCTTTCCGCCTGCAGGATCGGAGCTTCCAGACCTTGGACGTCGCAGGCCCAGATGGGAAGGGCGGACGGTAGTAGGGCTCCTTAAAAGATACATTTTGCCCATTTGAAACATGGCTTTTTCCACCAAAATAAGGGGAACCCACCATTTACAGTGTTCAGGTGTATCATGTAAGGATCCCATTAGTTTACCATGAGCAAAGTCACCCCCGTTCAGTGGTGGGTTAAAAAAAACCCAACCGATTCCATGTTCTGACTTTGAGAACCCCCAGAAACCGTCAACAAAAATGACCCCTGTGGGTTGGAAGGAACCCGGGCTTTGACAGGAAACCACCAGATGGATGGCTTTTTTGGGGTGATTCCATGTCTCATTCCCTGCCTATCGCACCAGCAAGTTTTGCGAGACCGCGCTTTTCGGGCAGCTTTTGGTCAGAACGGGCCCGTTGAGACATGAGGTGGAGAGAGTCATGATTCGCTGATTAGACCGATGTGTGCAAGTTTGGTGCATTTTGGAGCGGCCTGGTTTTCGCTTTTGCCTTGGCCAGACGCAAAAGGGCTGGCTTGTTGCCGCATCTGTAGACTTTTCGCTCATCCTGGCTTTCCTTCTTAAATGGGGACGGGTAGCCCAACCGGCAAAAGCGCCTTGCAGTTCTCATTTTTGGTTCGCCAAAATTCAAGGCCACGAGGATGTGGCCTTGGTGCTGACACGTTCTTTGGTGTATCCCAATTCAAAGAGACCTGTGTCCCTGGTGGGATCGGCAGTCAAGAGAGAAATCAGAGGCGCGATCGGGATTCATCCCGGCGCTCCTTGAAGCCCCTTTGCTGCCAAAGTGGCAAATTTCAACATGCTTTCCCCAATGGTGCCACCAGTGCCAACGGCAGATTCCCGAGTTGGGCTTGGAGTCCTCAGTTCACTAAACCTGGAGTCTCCGTGACCCTTGAAAAATGGGTCCATGACCCCATTATTTCGGGTAATGACCAACCATTTTTTAGGGTCAGATCCTGAGTCTCCAGGAAGATACGCACGGCATGTGTTTCGTTTCTTGGTTCGAGCGCACGCCAGGCTTTGGCTCTGCTCTGGCAGATCTTCCGGAAACCGGCCCAGGTCGAGCGTCCCAGCCTCCCAAATTCCCGTAAAAAAACCATGGCGCAAAGAACAGGTATCTCTAGAAAGCGGTTTGGATGTGACTTTTGTGGAACCACCAACCTGTAGGATATTAAAAGAGCACCAAAAGAGTACAAACAAACAGGGGCAAGAGCAGGTGAAATCCACAAAAAGCGCATTCAAACTGGTTTCTAGAGTATCGCCAACTATTCAGCATTCGTTGGAGTCGCAATCAGCGTTGGTGCACCCACAGGCCATTCCACTGGTTTCACGCTTGCGTCTTTTTGTTTCATTCATTTTCCAGTGAAATCAAAGTTGTCCAACAACAGGACATGTAAGCTTCAGTCGCTTTGCAGTCGAGTATGCATGCAACAGGCAAGGAAGCTTCATTTTTTGTTCAGGGCACCTTTTAGACGGGAAGGGAAGCCAGCCGTTTTGCAATGCGGTTTCGTTTGCAGAAGACAAGCATAGGTCACCCACCCATGGGCTTCCATTGGGCTTGGCTCGTTGTTCGCCCCTTCGCAGGTGCCGGTTTTACAGCGCATTCCGTGGGGCTCCCAGCACTTGGCGAGTGGTCTCAGTGAAAAAAAGCAAAAGTCGAAGCACAAGAGATTGCAGACTTTCTTTTTTATGGTCCCTTGCAATAGATGAACTTTCCAATGGTTTGCTACTTGCAATAGTTAGATCATGAACCATAGGTGTCCTTTTCAGTAAGTTTGGTTGCACAAATAGCTGGTGCTGATTTCAGTTTGGTCCAAAAACAAGATTGCCAGCACGATCTATGTGTCCAAAGGGACACCTTCCTGGACGCCTTTGCTTGCTTGCACAGATCAACCTAGAACGGGGTTTGAGGGCTTTACAACCAATTTGTTACCAAACCGCGGCGGCCAAGTATGGAATCAGCACCTAGACTAACCCCAAACCAACCCTAAACCTGCCCTAAACCAGCCTTATTGACACAGACACACACACAGACACCCAGAAAAAGAAGTCAAGATGAAGCTGAGGTAAATGTTGTCTCAGCGCCCTCTCCGAGTGGAACTCAGCGGGAGTGCAGGGAGCTGGACTTCCCTGAAGGTTGAGCGATAGGACCCATTTGCACTCAAGCAAATGAGGCTATGTACGGCATACGTGCGTTGCACAAGTCTACAACAAACAAAATATGACTACCCATTTAAACATATGCATGTACATATATGTATAAGAGGTACATGTGAGCCAAAGGGACGTGCAAACAAACTGGAGTGCATACCAATGTTACCAATGTTTTTGTTTGCCGCATGACTTCCTGTCGCATGTGAAGTTGCAATCCCTGACTGAATGCCCCAAGCCGTTTATCCGATTCCAGGAGAAGAGTCCCCTTCAAATGGTGAAATCCTCTATCCAAAATTGAGCCACTCGATTTGTTCTGGAAGAGCTTATCCGTCCAACGAGCCTGTTGTTCGCATTGGTGAGCTGCGGCCTTTGAAGACGTCAGCGTGGCATATCGAACTTTTCAGCGATGCCGTGAAGCAGGATTGGCGTGCCGGCTTCACAGTAATTGAAAGGCAACTGGTACGGTGGATGCCCTAAATACTGCAAGTTAACCAACAGCAAACCATGGGATTTTACAGGGTTTCGTTGGTTCCTTATTTGCAACACCGATGCCCTAATGTCAATTGCAACTGCCCAGGTTGCACCTTTTGTGCATGGACAGAGGTTCTGGGTAGTCTTCAAGTTGCAAACAGAAAGTCTTTACTTTGACGGCCTGAACATGCAGTCTCACAGTCTGTAAGGAAGAGAAGGGTCTTTCGAAAAGCACCTGTTGAACTGTTGTGTCCGAATGCAACCACCTGGAGTCTCCCTGACCCTTTAACAATGGAGTCATTCCCCAAGATAAAGTAATGGGGTCATGGACCCATTTTTGAAGGGTCATGGAGACTCCAGGCACGCAAAAGCGTGAATCGATTCGATACGGTGAGGCAATAACTTTGATTTTAGGTCAGCCAACCTCAATTGCAACGATGGTTACAACCGACTGATTCACTCAGGAATACTGACTTGCCAAGTTCCTGGTCATATGTTTTTTGTGAAGGCCAATTTCATGGCAACATGCCAAGCTTTTGATTCGGGATCCACCAGCAAAGCTAAAAGACTTACCCCTGGGGTTCAATCCACCATTGAAACAATGGGGGTTGAAACAACCATTGTTTGCCTAAGGATTGTCATCATCCAATTGGGGTCAACCATTCTTTTAATGGGGGTTGAACCCTAGGATTACTGAGTTTCCTTCTTTGGCAACTCCACTCAGGAAGTGAGGCTGGGTTGAACATCCCGGGCCTTCCTCCCAGGCACACGGAGCTGCTGAGTCTCGTGCTGGAGGAGGCGTTGAGCCAAAGCTTTTGATGTGATGGGTGTGGGTCAAAATGAAACCAGGATATGGCTGTGGTGGTCAAAACCGTTTTGGGATCCCATTTTGGTTGGTAATTAGGTGAATTCACCACCCATTTTGGAACTTCTTTTAGTGGTTGGATTGGGATGTTCACTGGGGGTACGATTTGGGTTTTGACCCATGACCATATATGGACCGCAGGTTTTAGTCTTTGTTTCCATTTCCCAGGGCAAGCCATTCTGGGGTTATGTATCCACACCCACATGAAAGCCGCCAGGAGTCCTTTCTCGGATCTGTTGCTCCCCAACCCTCTTCCCACTTGGCAGGTTGGGAGTTTTGTTCGCAGACCCCAGGAAGCCAAGGCTTCGGAAGTGGTGTTTGATTGGGTGCCACCGTCACCGCCCTTTTTTTGGGAAGAAAGTTCCCGCCGCCAGGTGGGCGTGGCTTCAGAGCAGTTGGCCGAGAGTTTCTCACCCTGGCGATCAGCGGCTTGGCAATGATCTTGTTTCGCGAGGCGTTCAGTTGCAAAGTGCTTGGCCAGTGGGAAAACATGCCTATATCTCAGCCAACCCTAGTTGCCCCAGTGACAACCATGCATGTTAAGTAGGTTGAAGATGCAAGGGGACGGTCCCAGCCATGCACAGGTGTATATCCGGCCCTTTCATTCTTTTCCATGCGGTTGGGTAGACTCCTGCAGGAAGAAGCTAGGATCCAGACGCGACATGGTCGAAGCACCATTTGACTCCCCTCCCTCTGCCTGCGATTAATGTTTGCCTGACATGGCGCCCCCTTCAACAGGGAATTCATTTTCCAGCCACGAGCCCACATGCACTGTTTGTGGGATGAAGGGTAGGGTAAGATGAGGTATCAAAACGAGCGCTCTGGTTTCCTTGTGATCATGGGGGCACTGTTGTGTTTCTTTTCTTCAGCAAGAATCAGCGCATTTGGACTGTTAAACTGGGGCACTTCTTTTGGCTGGGCGTGTCCTTCTTCCAAGGTACCTTTTTTGGACGGGGTTTCAACGAAACCAGATGGCGTTCCCCCATTTTGAGACAAACCCAGTCGCGTTTGCGTTTGGAAGATCACGACATGTGTTGTGTGCTTTGCTGTGGGTCATGAGGTTGGTGTGCGGGGAGGGGGTTTTGAGTAGTTAGGCGTTTCAGTAGGGCTTTTTCAAGCCCGAGCCTGCCTGAGAGGAGTCGAACGGGCGAATGGCTAACGAAAGTTGCTTCATGGGTTTATTCGTTTTTATAGTTGTCCTTTTTGGTTGGTTTGCATAAAAAAAATAGAGGACCCTGGTTTAGATGGGGTTTATTCCATTTACCAGGGCCATCTGTTTTTCCAAAAGGCCACCTATGTTTGTTTTGTCTTTGTTTGCGTGCGCCTGTGTGTCAGCTGCTATATGTTGCTATGGTCATTGGTAGGTGTAGTTGCTTGCTTGCTTGCCAGCAAGCAATGGGTGGCTTGTTTGCTCGCTTGCTTGCTTGCTTGCTTGTTGCTCTCTTAGTGTGTGTGTCTCTTCTTGTTTGCTTGTGTGCTTTCTGGCAACCGTTCAGCATTGCATTGGCCCATGCCCCATTAGCACGCCCGTGAGGCATCGAGCCGCCGCGTGTCGACGCCTTCAACGCCGGACCCGAGCGAGAGGCACTGCCTGGGTTTAGATGAAGCAGAAGCCGCTCATTTGTTGACTCACCCCCGCCCCGCCTCGATGTAGAATATTAAGTGTCCTCCTAGCAATTCATTGGGGGAGGTTTTGTGGCCGTCCTCTAAAAAGCTTTAGTTACTATAACACCAAGCCTGTCGCATTGAATGATGCCCGGGAAACACCCTAGGTTCTCGAAACAAGTTGCAGATGGGCTCAAAGCTGAGCAAGCCCAAGATACAAGCAAGGGGCTTCCCAGCTTCCTGGGAAACTGGCTTCATAGGTAGAGAATTGGCGCAGTTTCTTGTGAAACCAACTAAGCAGCATCCCATCTAGCCACCACCTTCTCCGCCGCTTGGTCACGGGTGTTGTGTTTTGAGACCTGGCGGAAGCTACCCAAAGCGTTGTCCATAGGGACCAACATGACCATGCACGATGCTCATGTGTGTGTAACTACAATGACGTAATGTGACGCTTGTTATTGTCTATGAGAAGTCCGGTGCAGCAGATGGGAGCCGCACAGAAAGTATTGTCCGCAGCCAGGGCTGGGGGTGTCACCTGCAAAGTTGCTCGCAGGTCAGATGCAAGAGCTCCGGCTGGATGCCCAGTAGCCGGCGTCACGACCCAAACCGTGCGAACAAAACCATGTCCTTTGACTCACCGACGTGACTAAACATGGGATATTGCCCTAGTGAAGAATTCAGCCAAAAAGATGGAATTCCTATTTGAAGTTTCCGTGGCCTCTTCAAAGTGCGAATTCAAGTCCGTCGGGTTTGCGCATGCTTGCTTTCGAGCCGATGGGAGTCCGAAACTTGGCGAAAGAAATCAAAGTACCTGGAATCTCCTTCTGACCCTTTAAAAGAATGGGGTATAGTGGGGGGCATCTACAAATAGTTTGGGGTTGACCCCATTGATTAAGGGTCAGAACAAAACTCCAAGCAATCATTTGGGTTGACACTTACCATCTATATATAAAGCTTTGCTTGCGATCCCCACAATGTCTCTTTCCGAAACATGTTCCCCTGTCATCGTTCAAAAAGTTGTAACGTTTTGCCGGGGGCCTTCGTGTGGGCAAATGGTAAGCAAACATAAACAAGTGATCCGGATCTCTTGAGCCTTCCAAAGGTCGGGTCCCTTGCAGGATATCAACTTCCCATGTTTGGTTGACACAGGTTGGGACCCACCGTCTTCTGTCCACAGGGTCCCTGAAGATTCGCAACTCGCCCTGAGGCACAGGCTCATGCCATGTTGGTTTAGTCATTCCCTGTACCCAGATCTACCCGGAACTGTGCCGTTTGCTTTATCCGCTCCGTTGACCAGCAAAACGAGGTGAGTCCGCACATCGCCCTCAAGGCCAGCTATCGCCTTCATTGCAAAGAGACGATGTGTGGGGCCTGTGCGCTTGCCAACACAACCTCAGCCTTGGGTTTCAGTAAGAAGCGAAAGACTCAGAGCCTTCGTTTCGTTTCGGCCACAAAGTGGAGTCAACTGCGGACTGGCATCGTGCGCCGTGTTTCACCTTAATGGGGAAAGCCGTGTTCTTTGGTACGATTATTTCCAGCTGGTGCCTTTCTGAGGCACACACGCACCAAGTTTTGTTTCGTAGGTCCAAAGCTCTGTGCGCAGATGGCTTCGTGTTTGCACCCTCTGGTTGTGGATACGTTGAGTCTTTGAGCAAGAAGGTTTATTCCTGAACCCTGGGGTTCAGTTACCGCCATTCAATAACAATGGGGGCTCATATATGTATATATATATAAATAAATCAATACATATATATATATATATATAGAAATAACCGCGATTGTTTAGCTAAGGATTGTCATCCAAGTTGACTCAACCTTCTTTTAACAAGGGCAAGGAACCCTAGGACAAGTGTTTCAATGACTCGCCGGGTGCTTTCGCTTCTTCTGCCAGGCCCACCCGCCGGAGGACGCACGCAGAGAGGTACCTTGACCTGTGTTTGGGTGCTAGCGGCTTACAACAAACACTAGGACAACTACAAAGCCATGGATATGCGTTTCATTGTTGTTGTTTTTTTCCAGAGCCCGCGTTTTCACAGCCACAGATCGATGATGCGATCGATGGCTTTGGTTGCGCATGATTGGAGCATTGGCCGGGGTTTACAACAGTTCGGTTAATGGGTTTTGTGCCATTGGGATGGAGTAGTCAACGGTTGACGGATAGGCTTGACAAGTGTTTCAGACTTGCTGGCAGCTTGCCCAAAAGGTACGAGGATAAAGACTGTTGAATATTTTTTCGGATGCACTGCCGATATAGGAAAAGACAAACATGATCTATGTTGCCTTGCAATTACTGCGTTGTTGGCTTTGTGGTAAGGCCTATCATCAAGGCAGATTCCACCAAACGTACGCATCCACTCATTTGTGGGTGGTTGACTTTGTCTCTACACATATTTTTACGATAACACAGCCTAGCTTACGGCGCTGACAATTGGTATCATTCCTTGAATCCTATACCTTGCTACTTAGTTGTGTGGCCTAAATACTATTATGACACCCACCTCAGGAGTATCCTGCTATTTATGATGGCCACATTAATTGTTTGGGGCACTTTGAAACAACACTAATCATCATAGGCTCATCATAGCCATTATTCGGCCCGCCATATTTCCGCGTTGGATGCCAGGAATCCTCAACCTCTGTCTCCTCATCTCAGAGCCCTTTGTACAGGCTCCAGCCATTTTTTTGTTTTCGCTTCGTTCGAGCTGCAGATTGCCGGTCTCCATTCGGCAATACCTGGTTTTCCATGTGAGCGCGCATGAAGCTTTGACTTTGTTTGAAAGTAGATGGCACATTTTTTAGTCGCATGAGTAAAACAATAAGAAACAAGAGAACCAATAGTGGATGTGGGTAATGCGGATGAGTAAACCAAGAGAACCCAAGAGGGACTTGAGCAAACAAAATTCACCCGGCGCGGAAGTTCCAATTGCAGCCTGGTGCCACCCGAGTTTTTTTACAAAGCGAGACCCCAGTTACTTGTTTCCCCAAGAGGACATATCAGTGGTGCCACTGTTTCTTTATCGATATGATTTGGAATTCATTCCCTCATGTCCCTCCCAAGACTACCGCACAAAACCAACATTGCCAGGTCTTTGAATCCAAACATGCGCATACTGAAGATGGTTCAGGACCGCTCGGTGTTTTACACCGTCACGCAAGGCACATACTTCCTTGTAGCTTTCGGGGTACATCAGCAGACAAGTCTGTGAGATTAGGACTCCATGTTGAGGGTACCCCCTTTAGGGATGGTTTAGAAAGACACCAACAGGCGAACCGAAGCCATTTTGGGGGGTCCCCTTAATTTAACAAAACCACAAACGACACCCCCATAGACAGTCCACGAATGATCCGGGGGGTGGTGTGTGGCAAGTTTCAACTCGAGAAGCGGGACCAGAATCTCGATGCAAAGGGGCAACTTCCATTCTTGAGATCCTTCAAGATCCTTTAAATGGTGTGGGTCAAGAATCGGATAACCCCAGAATGGCTGGCCCTGGTATGAATGGAAACACAACCTAAAACCTGCGGTCCATATATATCCTGGTGATAATGTTGACCCATACCCGCATATGTCAATGTATTCAATTATGTCCAGCGCCCCAACCCGCGGTTTCCATGATCCTTCTACCTGGCAAAGCCACCCAAGGAGGACCTTTGGACCTTTTGGTTTTCGCCTTGATCTCGGCTTCAAAGCCCAGAACATCCCTTGGTACCTAATTAAGGAGGTGAACGACCCCCGTTAGTACCTCCCCAGAAGCGATCCATCCTCAGGAGGTACCAAGGGACCCTCTGGGAAAGGTGGTCGCCTTTTATTTCGGTGTCTCTAAGGGGCAACTGAGAAACACTCGAAGCCAAGCTCTTGCGAAATGAATGGATAGACTTGAGAGCGATGCTTGGATTGGGGCATGAACGCTGAGGAAAGTGGCAAGCGCTTAAAGGACCTCCGCTTGGTGGTCATGATGTGCTCGCAGGGTCAATATGTAAACAGGGGTTTTTCGAGGAGCGGGGTGTGTATTCGACTAGAAGCACTGTCCATCCTAAAGGGAGGAGGCTAGTGTGCTTGGTCTTTGATTTCAGCCTTGAAAGAACGTTGCCCCTCGTCTTTGCCTTTGCTCCTGCGTCTCCCTTCGACACCACACAGCAAGCATGCTCCATTACTCAGGCTGAGGCGCTTTGTTTTGACCGATTTCCGGCACATGGGTAGTGCCCGAGTACCTTCCAAGCAAACGCGGGAATTGGACAGGGCTCCAGATTCGTGAACCTGCACTGTCCGCTAGGTTTATTCATTACCCTAATGTGATTGACATTTGGGCATCGATATATAGGTCAATCGGTTTCATAGTATACCAAACCCGCATTCTACGTATGTTGGTCAGTTTTTTTTCTGAGTCCATGCTCTATCAGTCGGCCCCATTCGTTCATCCATCCATCCCATCGCATCTCATTCCACTCCATTCCGTTCCATTCCATTCCATTCCATTCCATTCCATTCCATTCTAGTCCATTCCATTCCATTCCATCCATTCCATGATTTTGACCCTTGCGGCTTTTGCACATAGGCCAATTGGCCCGGCAACCGGCGGTTGAATCTGCCAGGCAAGATCGAATTGATTCCGCCATGGCCGCCTTCCTGCGGCAGCGGCGGAATCGCTTGCGGAGGTTGGGAGCGATCTTCGCATGGGAGCGTAGACACCTGGCACTGTGTTTTGTTTTTTTGTTTGTTTCTTTGTTTGTTTGCTTGCCTGCTTGCTTGCTTGTTTGTTATATATTTGTTTGTCGGTGTATGTGTGTTTGTGGGTTTGCGAGGCTTTGTTTGTGTTTGCTTGTTTTGTTTTGTTTGTTTGGTTTGTTTGTTTGTTTTGATTGTTTGTTTTGTTTGTTTGTTTGTTTGTCTTGTTTGGTTTGTTTGTTTGGTTTGTTTGTTTGTTTTGATTGTTTGTTTGTTTGATTGTTTGTTTGTTTGTTTGTTTGGTTGGTTGGTTTGTTTGTTTGTTTTGTTTGTTTGTTTGTTTGTTTGTTTGTTTGATTGATTGATTGATTGATTGATTGATTGTTTGTGTGTGTGGTTGTTTGCTTGTTGGTTTGGTTTGGTTGGGGGGGTTGGTTGGGTTTGGTCGGGTTTGGTTGGGTTTGGTTGGGTTGGGTTTGGCTGGTTGGTTGGTTGGTTAGTTGGCTTGGTTGGGTATGGCGTGGTATGATTTTTGTTTGGTTGGTCGGTTGGCTTGGTTTGGTTGGGCTTGGTCTGGTTTGGTTTGTTGCCGTTGTGGTTGTTTGCTTTTGGCCGGAATCCAGCCAGACTTGCACCTCTAGGGGGACCTCCTTTTAGGGTCCATGTTACTTTGCAGGGGACTGCGCCGTGCTTTGCCTGCGTGCAGGTCCTTGTTCTCGCGAGTGGGGCAAGGGCTCTACCGTGGAGCCGGCAGTGTTGGGCGGTTTTGCCGGGTGCGGGCTCCCAGTTTGGTTTGGGGTTGGACACCTAGAAGCGATCAAAGTCAGGCATTTATTTTCCTTCTGAGGACAAAGGCCTCGACTCACGTGCAAGCTGACTGGGTTGAAGTGCACCAATGACTGGTGCGGACCGAGAATGGTTCCACGGAACAAGGGATATCAGGAGATATCTGAAGGGGTCAACATGATAATGTGCCAGATTAACATGAACGTATCATGTTTACAGTCTTCCTTGCAAGTTGCAAAGAAAACAATAAAGATTTACAAAACAATACCCTTACACAATTCCCTTGCAAGATACTGAAGCCTGGCGAACGATAGGGGGCTCAACAAAGACAAGTTTAGTACACTGCTTGGACTAATGTTGACCTTGGCTCATACAGAAGTTCTTAGGTGTTGAGGCGGCTGGTCATCAAGTGTCATCAAACCCGTGTCATCAATCCTTTGACAGGATTGATGTGAAGAGTATCTGCACGTGACACGTTGCTGTTGCGTTGAAGTTCATATATTCCCTTGCAATCACTGCCGCGCTACTATACTTGGTTGGTCAATGCAACACATGTCTATAGATACTCATACATGTTTCTGTGGGCGTGTCCTTGTCGGGTACCCTTCAAAAATTCGAAGGGACACCTCAAAGGGAGACCACAAGGAAACCACCCTATTTTGACTCAGCACAATCAACTTGGCCCGGTGTGTTGACACTAGGGCAGGCGTGGACTCACTTGTTGAAACACCCTCCTAAATTGGATGCTTTGGACTCCCAGGGCGTCGAATGTCAGAGACTATTGTTTCAAGGGCCTCCTTTTGGTTTTTCCAATTCTACGGGATAAGGGTTTGGTACCTGTGCAGCATGTGTTTCCCCGACCCCGGCCCGAGTATCCCGCCAGGCTACGGCACCTGCAGGATGCGGCTGCGCCTGGCCTCCGCCCAAGGCGACGAGCTTGAGGCGGGAGCGTCGAAGGCCTCGAGTTCGGGGGCCCCCGGTGGTGTGCCAATCCCTGCGAGGGGGTCGGGTTCTTTTGGGTTCTTTTTTCATGGCAAAAAAAACCGTTTTTGGGCCGCTTGGTGTTTTTCTTCAGCTGAAAGCTTGGGATCTCTAGCCAAATAGCCGATAAGGGGTGGTCAACCCACGTGTCGACAAGGTTCCATTTGCTAAGATTTTAGAGACCCCTGGCTGAAAGCTCAGGGGTCTCGACCCCGATAGGCGATCTGGTTGGTTTGTGGCAGCCGTTCAGGGCGGGTTCAATCGGAGGGTTCCGGGAGGCTGTTGGGGATACCGCCTGGACCGTTTTTGTGGCACGGACGAGTGTTTCTCAAGCACGGAATCGGAACCAAAAGCTTAGAGCTTCGCTTGCAAGGGGAGAGAGCACATGTGTTACACTCCTGTCCACGAACATGGACCCCCCCAGATGATCCTCCAAGACCGCAGGTCAGGTTCCATGTGGACGAGATAGATGCATCACTATCTCACTTCCTGAGTTCCTGAACTTCAAGTTTTTTTTGGGTTTCGACCGGTTTTCATGGCAAACACAACGGTTGGGTACTTTTTTTCGGCCCATCAGCGGCAGTTTTGTAGCAAAGCCCTGGCCACAGCTCGTGGGCCGACTCGTTGCCAGGCAGCCGACAGCGACACCGAGATCTGGGAGCCATTGGAGGCCTGAGTCGTGAAAGCGACCGCGCCGTTGGGCACCAGAAAAGACCGGGCGAAGCCTCCAGTTGCTGAAAAGAACTTATTTTTTTTTATGTCCGTTGTTTTGGCTTTTGAAAGAGTCATGTTTTCTTTGTTAGCTATCTTGTTGTTTTTTTAAGGGAATGGGAATAGTTTTTTTTGTTTCCCAGGGGGCTTGAGCAAACGGAAGAAGCGCAACCGGAGGTGTCCACCCAGCAGTTTGCTTGGTTCTACCCATGTGGGATTGTCACCCCCCCTGTGGTTTGAGGGATCATGACTCCAGCGAAAGGTTAACCAAAATGAAGGATGACCTGCTCTAGTGGTGCCTTGCAGCGCTGGTGCAGGGGTACGAAGTCGAAACGCATTTGCAGGGTGTCAGGTTTTGTCTTTCGTATTGACGCAAATAACAATGTGCTCTGAAAGAATTACCAGCCCCATTGAGAGCTATAAACTAGATGCCAGTGGCTCAACTCGATGTCGTATGCATATTGATTTCGACCTGTGCTTCCATACTCATCAACCATACTGTGCATGGACAAAACCCTGCATCAGTTGGGATTGGTGGTTTATTACCCATTTTTTATAGGTGTTCATGCATCCCAAGTGGTGCAGGGTCCCACAGTATCTCAGACAATGCGTGTTACGAGTGTGTTATCCGTTGCAAGACCAAGTGATACTAGTGAATCATGCTATTTTAAGCATATTTTAGGCTAGAAACAAATATAGCGACCTCAGAACCAGGTTCGCTGTGCGGCCTCGCTCATGTTGAAGGTTTGTTAGTTGACATGTTTGCTTGTAGATTGCTTTGCTTTTGTTCGTCCCTGTTTTGCCCAGCCATACCACTTCTTGCCATGGGTATCATCCACTGACGATGTCCAAGCCTTGGTGAAGCCGTCCTTGCGCTTGGGCCTGGAAAAGGTTTCCTTGGGCGGGACAAAGTTTGCTCAAACTGGACCATGGTGCCCTTCAAGAGGAAGCCACAAGGATGCTGTTTCATCAAGGGATGTTTTCCACCATGTTTCAACAAGCTCACTTGTCCCAAGCGAATTGACCCCATCTTCTTCGCCTGTGGTTTTTTCCCCGGCCGATTTTTTGTTGGTCGAGGTTCCAGCAAGTCGAGCCTTTGGTTTCCATAGGCTCTATAGAGTGAGTAGTTGGCTTACACCATGGCGATAAGTTGAACCCCCCCTACCCCAACACACGTCCTCCAAGGGTAGCGACCTTCAGGAAACAGTGAGACAAGCCCCTTGTTTTTTTGGCAAGTGAGGTACTCTACTGCCCGTTAACACTTCAAAACCATCTATATCAACCCATACCAACTCATACCAACAAAATGAAGCCAACCCATGACCCATACGAACCCATATCAACCCGGACTCTTAGGGAAACAGTGAGACAAGCTTGCTTTTGTGGCAAGACTGGTACTCTACTCTCCATCAAAACACCCCAACAATTCTCAACACCAAGTACAAAATGGCCCTTAGGGACTTGCTGGCGCCCAGCCAAAAATGAGGGAACGACCCCTGTAAACCATCCAACTGGTGGTTTCCTTTATTCGGGGACCAAAGCCTGGGTTCGTGCTCTATTCCCTACTTATTCCACCAGCAAGTTTAATGGGGAGCCTGAAAAGTTGCCATCCAATTGGTGGTTTCCTTCATTCGGAAAGCCTGAGCACCAGTAAGAGGGTTGGACTAAGGGTCCTGGAGGTTCCAGACATTTTTTGGTCTGAACTCTGCAGGCCTTGGGTAAACGCCCCCGCTTTCTCATTGCCAGGACTTCGCGCGGCGAGTGGAGCAGGAGCAGAGCCAACTCCTCCGCCGCGCGCGGGAGCGGGCCAAGGCGAGACGAGTTCCGGGGATATGGCCATGGGGCAGAACCTATGGCTCCATTTTTGGGGATGAACATCCATTTGCCGCCTATTTCGATGTTCACAGGGGTTTCCTGGGTTTTGCCCCACTGCCATATTGGGGATTCTGAACTCTTTTTTCCTTTTTTTTGTTCTTTCTTCTTTTCCCCCGTTTCAGGGGGTTTCCGTTTCTTGGGGGTTTCCATTTCATGAGTCTTGATTGCTATATTACTATATTGGTTTTGGAGCTTTGGACTTTAACTTTTTGGTTGAAACTTTGGGGGTATTTTCCGAATTGGACCCACAAAAAAGTGAAGCTTTTTGCAGAGCTGTCAACAGCACCTAAGAGTTGATATCCCTTTGGCAAGTGGCGTCATTTCCCCATTTGGGGTGTGGGAAGCTCATGTAAGGGTCAGATGGAGACTCCGGGTATTTCTTGGGGTAACCAGAACTGGAAAGCCACATATGTTTTCTTCAGAGCCTTCCTGCACCTGGCTCCAAATACCTCAGTGCCTTCCGGAAAACCAGTCTACCGGTTGTTCAAAAAATCACACCGCCAAGATCCTGCAAGGCTGTTCCTTTGAAGTGGCTGGTGTCCCTCCCAGAGTTTTTTTTTTTTTTTTTTCCGGAATGTCTGGTTCCTTGCTTTGGATACCTTTGACCAGATTGTAGTACTGCCCTCCACCAGATGGTGGTTGAATGCACTCCACGTTTGGTGACTTGCCAACATCCGGATGTTTATTCAAAAGCTTCTTGTTTGTTTTGCCACTTGGACTGCTGGCCTATGGCTCTCTTTACGCCACAGAGATAGTATACAGCCCGTTGGCCTATGGCTTATGTCCAATGCATGCCACAGAGATAGTTTATGTAATTTTTGACCCCAGATGAATAGCCCCCTGCTTGTTAGTATATGGGCGTGCCTGGTTTTAGTGGGGATTCTGACCACTTTTGGAGTGGCCCCCACCCCCATATTCCAGGTATTGGGCGTGCAGGTTGCAGGGCGAGTGAATTCACGGATTCGCTCTGGCGCGTGGCTGGGTTCCCGGGGTTGTTAGAACCTGCTTAGAATTCTCAGAAGGGGTTCGGAGAACCTTTCCTATGGCAAGCTAATGTGTCTCCGGAATTGGCCAAAAGCTTTGTGTTCTTGCAACCAAGGGTTAACTGGACATATGGCTGTGGGTCAAGGATAGGTCCCCAAAATTGAACAATTGTGGTAACATAGACTAAAACCTGCGGTCCCCTGGTGGGTTAATTTTGACCCATACCTATGTGGCGACTGAAGGAACATCCGTTGAGCATCCACATGCGATCGTTTCAGGTGCTGCGCAAGCTCTGAGGGCGGAATGGTCGAGGCACCTCGACGCGGAGAACTGAAGAGCCCAAACATTGGCAGAATGGCACAGCATTTGCTTGTTCAACGCCGGATGTTGTTTCTTACGGTTTGTTTTTTGTGCATGTTGAGCTGCATGTGATAAATATGCAAATCACATGGGTCTTTGTTTGGCTGCGGCGTGTTTACGACTCCGCCCAGTGGAGCCCGCACAAGCTCGGGGCGGAAGGCGGGCGGAATTCGCCGTCCCATGTAGGTGAGCCGGAATTCGGCTGCAGCTTTTGTGGGGTGCAGCTGGAAGTTGTTCCAAGGGATGATCAGAGGGGTGGTTTTTTGGAGGGTACCTGCTCGTGAGGGAAACCACATGAAACACCCAGCCACATTGGATTCCTTTAGAGACAAACCCTTGGCTTGGCCCTTATCCGAGGTCGCTGGCAAGTTCCAGGCTGCTGTTATCTTGCTGGTTCGATAGGTCATAGGAAGGGAATGACCATTCCGGGTGTTGGGAAGGTACCAGAAGGGGATTCTCTGAAAGGAAACCATAGGGGATGGTCATTCCCTCATTCCCTGCTGGGAACCATCAAGTTATGTGGAGCATTCGAAATCGGAATTCGGCCCACGCACACAGCCCCATTCAGCCGCGAGTGGGAAAAACTGTGCGCCATTTTTTCGCAGCGACTGGTTTAAGCCATGTGCTTCGCAGTACTTGAGACTGCACCATGCCCCAGATTACAACTTGCCAAGTCACGTTATGTTGGGAACAACACCTGCCTATACACCTAACAATACTAATAATATTAATAATAATAATAATAAAACTCCGACATGCTGAAACCTGCTTCCCGGAAATTCCGCCGAATTCCGCCGATTTCCTGCTGCCTATGTTGCGCAGAACTTGGTTTTAAAAAGAAGCTGCCAGGAAAACTAGAAACACCGCCAACAGCAAAAAGGCGGCTTTTTCCAAAAAGGCAGAAACTTCTGCCGATTTGGGTAGTTCAGGGCGTAGAAATATGTACACATGCACATTGGATCAGATAGCAGGACGCCAGATTCTGGCCGAAGCCTGCTTTCCCATAGCTTCGCTCAGATATATATTTTTCTCACTCGGAGCGCCTTACTCGTTCCCATTGCCAGAATTCCACTTGTGTTCCCCCTGCCATTGGACTTTTGGGGGTTCAGTTCCCACCATTAAAACCATTGGGTTCATATTTCACCGTACGGTTTGCCCAAGGATGGTCCTCCGATTTGGGTTTTCGCCCTTCTTTCAATGGGTTCCCTTTTTTCACCACCGTAGTGTTTGCCCAAGCATGGTCATCCTCCGATTTGGGGTTTTTTGCCCTTCTTTCAATGGGGGCAAGGAACCCTAGGGTTGACGGTTTCGGGGGTGGCAGGTACCTTCGGCCACCTAAGGGACACCTGGGGCGCAATCCCTTCGGTTCAAGTCGCTCGATCCCAGGTACACTCGCCTGAAATGCGGGTTCAGCGACCGGGGCCACACCAACGTCCGGCACCCATGGGTCAAATGCCCTCCCACGGATTGATATGGAATCCCTAAAATTTGTGGAGGCAGCTCCTTTCGGGCGACCTTCTTTTTGTGTTTTGTTTTTGGGGATGTTCGATGTGTAGGGGGAGTAATTCACCCAAAGATGGATACATGGAACCCCTAAAATGCATCCAGTAACTCCTTTCGGGCGACCCCCTTCAAGCTTTGATTTGTGGGAGTAATCCAATGGATGGCCAAAATTTTCCGGGTTTCCTCCAGCTTGTGAAATCGGTTGCCCAGGTGTTCACCCTGGAGTACGACATGCTTTGTCCTATCACCTTGCCTCACTCCGCCGGCCCATCCGGCTGAGCTTAAGCCAAACGGATGCTCCCCTTTGAGCAAGCACAAGGGGATCCCGTTGGGCTTGGGGATGGGGTCATTGACAGATGGAGGTTGCTAGGAAAGGCCTGAAACTGGTTGAAACGGACCTTGCTCTTTAGACTCACCGACTGCCATCGTTTTTGTCAGCGTATTTTTCTGCCAACTTTTGAGGCATTTGTTGTTTGGCCACAGGCATGGGTTTCAGAGTTGCCTTTGAGGGAAGCTTGTTTGTTGATTAACCTTCTCACGAAGCGACGCCCAATATCACGATCAAGGTTCATTTGACCTTGAAGATCAAGTTGGTGACAATGTGACATGCAATATCGAGTCACTCAAGCGGATCGTAGACATGACATACTTTGCTTTGGTGAAGTGTCCTTTGAAATGTACGTGACTTTGCCCGCATATTGTAACAGGCGCGTCGCAATATTCTGGCGCAGTGCGCTGTTGCGCACATGCTATATACACTGGATCTGGGATGGCACAATTGGACTGTGTCTCAGGAAATACCATCAAATATATGTGCTTGGATCTACATGCGTTGGTGAGTGAGTTGAGGTTGCCCACGCGGCCTGGCTGACATAAGAATGCCCAAAAAGACAAGTATTCACATGATTCACCATCAACACCCGGTTAAGTGAAGGTTAATAAGGGCGAATCCCAACCAAAAAAATGCTGCGGCCGCCTTTTTCATTCGTCTGGGTCGACCATTTCAATACCGGGTTTTGATTGTGACTCACATGCTATGAATGTCACCTGCAAGTATACCTTTCGTGGCGGCTCATGTGACGCCTCTCAGTCAGACCGGCGGGGCTTGCCGCAGATGTTCGAAGGATCTGTTGCCTTGAGAACATCAGCTTGGTCGCCCATGGGGCGACCTCCACGGCCGCAATTTGCGGCCTCTGGCTTCTAATACATCCGGGATCTCTGCCGAGAGCACGTGGAATTCCCCGTGCTCGGTTTTCCCCTCGAGTCAAGAGCTGCAGACATGTGGCATCCACATGTTTGTCTGGCCGGCAAAGCCGGCGCAGCATGTGGCAGGTGTCCACATGCTGGTTTTGACCCTTCGGACCTGGTATACATCCATGGTCTCCTGCGCCGGGCTGCCCAGCGCCATGTGGAAGAAGCCATGTTGAGCACATGGCCCTTCAACTGTCAGTCCCGCTACGTGCCGCCTTTTAAACGGGATGAGCACTCTCCTAATTTTGCCCACTTTTCATATTTGCCAAAGTATCCCTGGAGTCACGCAAACGACTTTGCTTTCTTGGCTGTTCAGGTGATGCACATCGTGTCCGCGCGGGATTTGCCCTTCGCCACGCATTCCATGATTGTGGCCGCGGGCTGAGTTCGTTATCCGAGGTTCCTGTTTTGTTGTCCCATGTCTATCAGGGAACCAGAGGGGGAGTACCCGTCATCGGAATGACTGTTTTTGTTGGGGCCCCAGAAAACATGGTGGTTTTCTTTCAGGTTTCCGTTTAAAACCACAAAAAGGGGTGCCCTCAACAAAGACACACCAAATATGATCATATATGTACCTTGGATCTGGAGCAACATTGAATATGTTTAAAATATCGGGGCCCCGGCATTCGTTCCGAATGGCTTCAAAGAGAAAGCAACACATGTAGAATGTTGTTATAATTACATGCAAGGAAGGAGGTCACCTGACAAACCATGCGTTTCAAGCTGTCAAAATGAGGACTTTCGTTTCCAAGCTTTAGGCCCCCCCCCACCCCGTTCGGGGACACACTTGTTGGCTCCCATGGCCCAAAGCCTCAATTGGCCATTTTAAATTGTTGTTCTACTGCCTGGTCTTATGGTGGGTAGAGTAAGGCTGTATATCAGGCCTTGCGTCTATCAGTAAATAACCCCCTTTCTTTACCAGTGTTAGGGTGTTAGGAGGGGGTACTTGGGGCTATATATACAATCCTTTACAACCATGGGTGATCAAAATTACACCACCAGACGGCCCACAGCTTCCATGTTTTACAGTTACCAGGGCTTGCGCCATTCTGGGGTTACCCTTTTTTCTGACCCATGACCGCTCGTCCCACAAGTCAGCTCCGGGTTTTGGGCAGCTCCCGAGGAGAACACCCTTACGGTGAGCGTGCGTGAAGAGGACCTGCTAAGAAGTGAGGCCAGGGACCTCCGGCGGCATCGTGAGCGCGCGTTCTGCGTGCCTCCTTCTCGTTTTTTTGTTTGGGGGTTTCTCCCCCTTTTTTCTGGTGCGTTTTTTTTTGTTTTTTTCCCTTTTGTTTTGGTTCCTTCCCCTTTTTTGTTTTTTTTCTTGGTGCCCCCTTTGATTTTTGGGGTTTCAAAAGACCGGAGAAAGGGCTCCGAGTCGGAGTCCGAGGAAAAGGGCGGGCCACCCATATGGTTGGCTGGTCCTTTTTGTGGTCTAAGCAACACCAAAAGCAATCAGAGGCTCTTTTGTGGGGTTCCGATTCCTATGCCCTTTTTTAATTTGTTGGGCTTCCCAATGACGTCCGCCAATGGGTCCCCAAAGTGTGAAAACCATACCCAGATGACTTAATGTGAGCAATGGTCAATATTTACTGCCATCTACATTAGTAGGGGATGACACCGTGGACACTCGTCCAAATACACTTGGGAAATGGGAGCTTTCACCAGCATCCCATGACAGTGCAAAAAAAGGATTGCTAAAATAGCATTGCCATATGGATTTGTCTCCGGCTGGGCAATCTCGAAAACCAGGCCTTTTCCAGACTACCCGCACAAAACAAGGCATATGAGCACCCATATGGGGTTGTCTCAAAGTAGGAATCGGACGCTCCTTTTCGTGGTCTTAGGAGAATACCTCTTCGAGCGTGGCATGGACACCTTATTGGTGGACAATTGAATTTAGGGCCACCTTTTGTGATAGCAAGTGTCTATGTTTCGTAGCGCAGAAAGGCATATTTTCCGCAACTCTGCTCATAGTTGCTTGCGACATTATATATGTGAATGCTCTTCTGGGAAGACAAGTCCAATTCCAGGCCACACACAGCAACGTAGCAGTTGTTGCATTTGTTTGTCTTGCTTGCAAGCTCTTCAACCTGCGCATCACGTTCAAACATTACATCGTGACAGGCTCTAAAGTGTTGGCAAGCCACTCGCCTGCGGGGTGTGAGCAAGGATCTTCAGCAACCTGCCGTGCAAAGACAAACTTCCCAGGGTATCGGTTTTGGCGGGGTTTGCAGCCTCCATGAAGACGGTCCATGGTTTTGTTGCAAAAGCGATGCGCGCAGCGAACAAAAAAGTTTGTGGTTGGAGGTGCGTTCCGGCGATCCCAATGTTTCCTTTGGTGCATTTTGCTTGGATGTTAGGACTTTAACTTTTTGCCAACTATTTGTTGCTTTCCATGAAACCACTAAAAGCTAAAGCTTTTAGCAGGGGAGCAGAAAGCTATCCCAATGTTTCTGAGTGGGTTGCGGGGATGGTCAGGTCAATGGAAACTCGTTGCAATGATCGTGTGGCCCCGCGCGTCTTGTCTCCGACTTGGTTCCCATGGCGCCAGAAACCGAGCGACGGGCAACAGGGGATCGGTGTAGACTGGGGGGAGGGGGTGTCTTTTTTTAGACGACCGCCCCCCCCAAAAAATATGTTTTGTTTGTTTTTTCCCCTCTGACATGGGCCCAAAACAGGCAAGCGCCCCCCCCCGAAAAGAAAAAGAAAGGAAAGACAATCCCATTTCAGGCTGTCTCAGTTCTAGGCAAATGACGGGGGGGGAATTAACGGGGGGGAAATTGTGTTTGACCTTGGTTTCCTTGAGAGAACCCAAGAAAGGTCACTCAGAACAGGCATAGTGACCTGGGGAAAATGAAGTCGACGGCCAGGCCTGCCCGATTTGCTTAGAGACCTTCCAAGTGGGCGACAAGGCTTTGAGCTGCGGGAGGGGTCCAGCTGCGGGCGTTGCATCAAGCGGTTTTCATTCAGATCATGTAAAACCCAATTGGTGGTTTGGATTGGTGGTTTGGATTGCTGGTTTGGGGATTAACCGCGAATGCAACCCAGCAGCTGGGGGCAAGCTGAATAGGAGAGTGCGTCATGGATGGGTCAGCGCCGGGATGCATGAGCAGCTTCTAGGAGATAGATGATTGATGGTGATTGCACACATGAGGCGTTGTCAGCACCCTCCTCCCCCCATTTGACCCTCTTTGAGTGTGGTGCCTGCTTGTTGCATAAGTACCATGCCAGTTCATGTTCACTAGTCGTTGCATGTTTCCGTGCGCGTTTGAAGTACACACCCCCACCACGTGCTGACCGCCATGGCCGCGGCCAGCTCCGATGCCATCCTCGTCACCGAGAAGCAGCGCCCGCCGCGGCGCACGGAAGGCGGCGGTTTCATCATCGCCGACCTCATGAGCGACCTGCCGGCCAAGCGCACGGACCCGTTCCTCCTATGGCACGAGCTGCCGCGCCATACTTATCGGGAGGGGGAAATGCCGGGCGCTCCCATGCACCCCCACCGCGGCTTCAACGAGGTGCCTTACGCCAAGCTGATCGCCGGCCCGACGCCCCACAACGCCATGAACGTCAAGGACCACGAGGGGCGGGAGTGCCTTATGACCACAGGCTGCGTGGAGTGGGGCAAGGTGGCGGTGGGGCTGCAGCACGAGGCTCTCATCGACCGCCGCTGGCGTGGCGAGATGCACTTCTTCCAGCTCTGGATCAACCTGCCGCGGGCGCACAAGTTCGACGCCCCGGGCTTCCAGAGAGCCGCGCCCAGCGCTCTGCATGTGGTGCCCTTCGGCGAGGCCGTGCGCGCCAAGGTGCTGGTCGGGTCGATCGAGGGCCCGCTGGGAAAGGCCTCGTCCCCCATCCAGTCCGAGTACACCCCGATCCAGTACGTCGACTTCATGCTGGAAGAGGGGGGCACTCTCGTTCACACGCCGCCCCAAGAGTGCACCACCATGTTCATGTACGTCTACGCCGGCGCCGGAGAGGTCAGAAGTGGAGCTGGCGGCAGCAGCGTGGTGTCGCAGGGTGAGTTCGTCGTCCTCGCCGGCGGCGGCACGCTGACCGTGACCTGCACCGCGGCGCGCGACCGGGGCGGCGACGACTACGACCTTGGCTTCCTGTGGATATGTGGAAAGCCGATACTTTGGTGCATTCTGCTTGGATGTTAGAACTTTAGCTTTTTGCCAACGAATGGGTTTTCCGGATTAAACCACAAAAGGTTAAACGTTTCGCAGGGGAGCAGAAAGCAGCTGAGGATAGGCGAGCCGATCGTCCAACACGGCCCCTTCGTGATGTCCTCACGGGAAGAGATCAAGCAGTGCTTTGACGACTTCCAGCGCGGGCGGCTGTGCCAGAAGCCGCTCTCGTACCAGGAGCATACATAGCGCCAAGTGGAAAAGCTAAAGCTATAGTCGAAATTTATGGCACACAAGGTCGGCCGCACCACAAGAAGGGGCATATCGCAGGAGGCATGCACAACTTCCCAACCGCCCCCCCTCAGGCCAACTCCAAGAAAAAACACAACCCACCACACCTCACACACACACACAGCAGCCACACCACATCGTCAAACCGACCCGAATTTGCTCATCCACTGGCAACACTCTGCGAGAGCTGGTCCTTGCCTCAAATCCAAGTGCCAAGTATTGCCGGGTTATGGGGTTGGTCACTGGTGTCACTGCTACCTATATCGGAAAAGCTTTCCGTGAAATATGTCAAGCTCGAATATTCAATCCAGTGGTAGAATACGCTCGAGGGTTTAGAACAACTTGAACATGTTTAGGGGTTGACCAGGATGGATGATTCTCAAGAAAGTTGTTGTTTGGGCAATCCTCAATATTGAATCCTCAATCCAGTGGTAAAGCACTTTCAATCGTTAGAATATCTTGAATGTTGTTTGGGTTTGGCCAGGATTGACAATTCTCAGGAAAGTGTTCTGTGTAGTCTTCAATCTTGATTTTTGTCCATCCAATGGAATCCAGTGGCAAAATACTTTCAAGTGCTTAGCGATAGAGTGGAAACACTTTCAATTTATTAGTTATACACATTTTCAATTGCTTTTGGCGAGTGGTTTGCTTCATGTTGGCTATGCTCATGTTGGCCCTTTTGCAGAAATTAGCAAAGGCAGGTGTAATGCTCAAAAGCACTGTATTTTACAGTTTTCTTTGTGTATGAAGAGGCGCAGGATCATTAGGGGTACTATATATGTGTGTATGTATGTGCAAGTTGAACTTTAAATACAACTGATTTAGCTAGAATCCCTGTTTTCAGAGTTTTAGAATCTGAACCTCTCTTTCCTTGAAATTTCCTTTTGGAACACCGTCTAACAAGTTTAATTTCGGAACTGGGCCAGAATATGAATAACACAAATCGTATTTCGAAACTCCTTATGGAAGTACCTTAAATGTTTAGCCATGTTTAAGATGAATTATATTTGAGAAGTAGTCTCTATTGAAATGTGATTATCAACAGCTTGTGTTCGTATTAGATTATATCTACTTGGATTATATGTGGGAATAAACTCCTATCTAACTTCTTTTGTTAACGGTTAGTTGGAGTTTACCCGAAACTACATTTACATGTTCATGTAGCTCCTATTTGGAAAGGATTTGCTTGTATAAGCTGTAATTGAACATAAACAATTTTTGGAGAACTATGTCCGAACTGAATTATATTCAATATTACAATTCCATTTGAAGTAAAATCCTATTTGGAAAGAGTATCATATTGGGACATTTTGGAGGACTCCGGGCTCCAAATTGTGAGGTTTTGGGGACCTACAATTGGACATTTCTAGAGTTTAAATCTCGAGATTCTAGATGTACCATCCCCAAAAGGCAGTAAAACCAGGGTCTATGGGGGGTTGCATATATATATATATATATATTTATGCGTCTCATGACTATACACGTACACATATCGTATACAGTTCTATATCTTTACACATGTATATGTGTCTTGTTTCCCAGACTTGTTTTATTTTTTCACAACCACAGATAACTTTTGGCGGGGTGAATGTCGTCCAGGTGCGGCGGCTGCCGTGCATGCACTGCTTCCACATGGTGGGTGCGGAGCCATGGGATTTTTGGATGGGGAATCGACTCAAAATGGAGTGTTTTCCTCTGTGGGTACCCTCTCCGGGTTGGTTTTAAAGGTAAACCGAGGATGATCCTCAAACAAGGCATTGTTGAGGGTTCTATAGGGGATACTGCGGGTGTAGAAAATCCGGCACCAGCTGGGATTTGTGTTTTTCGCCATTATCATAGGGGGTCATTCACCCCAACTGCTGCGGGATGTTGTCCATCCACAGCGGTTCTTTTCAATCACCAATCCGGAACCCACATATGTTTAAAGTTTCGTTTTAGCACCTTGTTGGGTGGGTTTTTGGCGGGCACAACCACAAATCCACACATGGGTATGTGTCAAGATAGGGGGATCCTTCAACAGGGACTTTGGTTTCCTTTTGGTTTCATTTTGGAACCACCCCTGCCGATGTAATCATTCAGGCCCCCCGCTACCTACCCGCCAAATTTGTTCTCAAATCTTGAGTAAGAGCTAAGTCTATGCACCCTGTGTCGCGTTGTGGGGGCGCTGGGTTTTCCCGCGTGTGTTCCATTTCTTTGACGTTAAACCTATGTAGTGGGCGTTTCCCCTTGCAGCCAACTCCTGTCATCCCAATTATAGCTATGGTTGCAACCTACCTGGAGTCTCCATGATTCTTTAAACAATGGGTCCATGACCAACCATTATTTGGGTAATGACCAACCATTTTTAAAGGGTCAGAAGGAGACTCTAGGTACTTACTAAGCAGATTGAACATCGCAGTTGGTTTCTTTAAGTAGGACGCCTACCACAGCACCAAAGAAAAACGGGCCCATGGGCACCACATGATGTGCGAACGACAGCTCCACCTACGCGAACTGATTGTTGCTCACTGGTGTAGGGTTAAAATAATGGTATACCCAATTGAGATGACAACCCTTAGACAAACAATGGTGGTTACAGGGGCTTCCATTGAACCATAGTTGATATTTAAGAATGGTGAACAAGGGTTTAATCCTTAGGCAACCAATGGTGGTTATATGCACAGGGACGAGTCGGGGATTCAAGCACCAGAGTCAGACTAAAGGACCGAAACGCTGAGGCGGCGAGCCTTCCTCCTCGCAGGGCCGGCACTGTAACATTGACAAGTGGCTGGCTCAGTGTGTGTATGATGGTATGTATACATATACATATGCTTGTATTAGAATATATATATATATAAATAAATAGATGTACTTATATATGGCTAGGAATTTGAAGTGTGGAAAAAGCACCTCAGTGGTGACGTGGATCCCAACTTAGATGATTTTTATTCAAGATTCCCCAATCAATCATCATACCCATGTGTTGGTTTAGTGTGTTGAAATGTTGTGTTCCTTGGAAAAAAAGGGGCTTGTGCACTTCCGTGTTGGGTGGTAGGATATGTTTTTGAGCTACACCCATTTGTACCCATATGGGTTGGTGTTGGTTTGTTTACTGTGTTTTTGGTTTGGTTCCATGCATGCCAGTTTGTATGTGTTGTTTGTTTGTTTATCGTTCGCCTGGTTATGGATATTATTAGGTTTATTCCTATGAGCAATGTGGGTTTGGGTGGTGATCAAATGAGCCAAGAAGGTTGACCAGTGGAAGATGACAGAAATTCGTCAGCAACTTACTTCCGAGCCATTCGCAGAAGTGCCTCCTTGCAACCAAAGACCTTTCGAGCTGGCACTTGTGGAACCGCGCTTAAACATGGAATCCTTGTCGTTGCAGCTCATGTAACTTATGTTCAACATATATATATATAGATGTATGTACGCATTTGCTTCATGCATGCATGACCCACAAGTGGTGGCCATACGGGCTATGCGGCAATCATTCCTATCAACACATGAGGGATGACGACAAAAGGACAACAGGTATTGTCTATGTTCTCAGATCTATGCGTTATGTTTATGGCGGGTCCTTGGTGTGTTGGCATTGTTGTTTGTATACAAAGATGTTGTTCAGCCTTAAACTTGAGTCTAGCTTTCTGGACTCTGCATGACACACATGGGGTCAGAACCCCAAAAACAATCAGGACCCCGTTGGTGAAGAATGATGAACTCGCCGCTTAACTTTGCTCGAGCATAGGCCTGCAATTGGAAGTGTTATATGACTTTGGCAATAATTTGTCCATCAGCCGAGGGTGGTGATGTTTGCGGCAGCATGTCCGCCTGTCCTTTTTTGAAGAGCCCGGTTTGAAAGGAAAGGGAAGCCGAAGCCTCGGGTTTCCGCGCGAAACGAGGCAACGTGCGTCCGCATGGCTGTGGCTCAACAATCGGGTCACCAAAGGACATTTGCGGGGGTCCGCGAACCCTCCCAACAAACTTGGAAGTGCAGATGCCCCTTTTGGACCACTTTCTTTTTGGAAAAAGGGGGCTTGTGCACTTCCATGTTGGGTGGTAGGACATGTTTCTGAGCTACACCCATGTGATGCGTCAATACAGGGCCCCTAGTGCATTTGCTTGTGATTTGCATGTTCACCGACGTAAAATGGGCTACTCCTCTCAAAGAAGAAACCAACTGCTGACATAAATCCCCACCTCAAAGTCCAAAGAGGTCTTGGACCTATTGAATTTCGTGTGGATTGAGGCACCTGGTGGTGAACAAGCAGTGCCCCGTCTGCAAGACCCCGATTGACATCATGGCCTAGAGCCCCAGTTCTCGGAAGCCGACGACCAGATGCCCAAGACCAAGTGCCAAAGAAGCCATTTTGAGTTGGCTCTACATGGTTCGGGGTTCATAGCAGGTTCATGGGCCTGCACAAATCAATTCTTTGGTGCATTCTGCTTGGATGTTAGGACTGAACAACTTGTTTGCCAACGAATGGGGTTTTCATATTAAACCACTTAAAGTGAACAACTCTTAGCAGGGGAGCAGAAAGCGACTGGGAATCTATGTATACCTATGAAATGGTCTTGGACCTTCATGTCAGGTTCGATGTTTGTATGGGAGGTACCTCTTAGTATCCCCACGGGTTTGTGGGTATCACGCAGCCTTAACCAATGGCAAGCAATTCCAGGGAGGTATTCAAAAAGGCGCATGGTAGTACATATGTTTTACGACGTGGCTTCACGGGGTTGGCAGGCTAGGCCCAAAAATAGATCTGAACCACCGCAGCAGAACCAAAAGTGAAAGGGGCTTCGGGCGCTGCTCACGTGGGGTTGTGCGCTTTTTTGAGGGACTCCTGGTTCACTGTGGTTGAAAGGGAAAGCAAAAGGTCATGTTTGGTTTTTTGGGGGTCCCCTATTTTGACGCATCTCTATGTTGACCACTTGTTCATAAGCCCGGTCCGGTCCTGTGAGTAAAACAAAATGGAGTCCCCACCATCAGGGACCCCCCCGTGGATATTGAGAGGGGCGTGTGACTCAATGCACATTCAACGTTCTCTTGACCCGTTGCATGTTGCCAGGGTCCTGTCCTTTCTTGTTTCGGTAGGTGTTAACCGTCGCCCGCGGGGCCATTTCTTTTGATGGGATCGATCGGTTACGGCGGTGAGGCAAGCAGATACAGACCCCCTTTCAAGTGACAAGATAGTCATAGGGATTGACTTTGGCGTCTTTGGTGTGGGGGGCGGGGTCCTGTATTTGGCTATGAATTCCTCAAAAGTGGCTGATGGATACCCATTGATAGACGCCCATTTGGAGCAGGTTACAGAATGCAGGCAAGCTTCTACTGTTTCAAGCTTTTCAATTCGCTGTGGATCACCCTATTTCATGTCCTGCGAATTTAGCAAAGGCATCCATTCCCTGCTTTGCAGGAATCATTCTGTAGGCGACACAACGCTTTATAGGTTTAGCAATTCTTGATCCCGGATCATTTTGTGTCCTTTAAACACTTGATATCATGATTACAACCATTTTGGTCAAGTCGAACCAAACACCAATGAATCTCGGGGCCTGCCTTCTTGCCAGAAACGGCGCTTGACTGAGGAGCGGCTGGAAAACGACCGGAACTCCACCGCAGGGAATCTCGGGGCTGCAATCGGATGTTGCTCAAAATTGGAAGCCCATTTTTGGTATGGTAACGGTGAAAAGGACACCTACCTGGACGAATTGGTCCGACTAATTTGTAGACACCCATTTTACGGATTTTGCACCTGGGCCTACTCCATTTGTTCACCTGGCGCTTTCCATTGAATTTCTAGTGGCCTTGTCTCAAGGGGGGAACCTCCAAAATGAATGGTGTTCCTGCCAAAACCCCGTAAAAAGGGGGATCCAGAAAAGACACACCCTGTCAAAAAGGGTACCCTTGTTTCGCATGGCACCCAGAGGTGTGACCGAACAACTTTGCACCTTCCTTTGCCGACCTATGAAGAGAACCAGCCCTTTTGGAGGCCTGAGAGGCAGCGAAAGCCAAAGGCCTGAAACGGGGAGTCAAGTCAGGGCACGCAGAGAGGAAACGACAAAGGAGGACAGGCTGAATAACATGCAGCTGATGCAGTCCGCTGGTGGTTGATAGAAATTCACCACGGTGCAGGTGCTTTGGATGGTGGACTAAGGTGTACATATATACATATGTATACATATGTGTGGCTTTCAATGTTTGTCCCTTGGTTTCATTTGTTTCGGAATGCCTCCTGTGTGACCATTCAATTGTTCTCGCCTTTAAGAACGTTTTATTGTTCGCGTTGGCTACTCACTGACAGCTCTGTAGGGCTGGCAGACATTAAAACAAACACTCGCCGGCTTGTGTGTCCAACACGCGCTCAAGAGCCTTCTTAGGTTGTGTCCAGCGAGAGCACAATGGCACGGCACCCAATAGGTGCAATGTCTTCATGCCGCTGTTCCGGGTTGAAAAGGCAGCTCACATGGATGGTCGGTTTTTGGCATTGTTCCAAGTTTGCCAGCAAAAGCTTGCCGGCCACGCCCGAAGCAAAAAATCCCGACTTTTTTGGGCGCCTGATCTCTGAGCCAGAGCGGCAGGCCAGCTACTTGCCCTCAGCGTCAAGCGCGTCCCCCTATGACTGGGACGGCCCAGTAGTGCCCTTTCACCCTTTTTTGGCGGAGGGTTCCCCGACTAAAATAGACTACAGAAAAGAGTTGGACCTAGACAACTGCGCTTGTAGAGAGCAGCGGGAAGCCGCTTTCTCACAATTGCACTGATGCCTGATCGACTCGTGCTGGAAGAGTGCTAAGGCCATTACCAGCGGCGCCTTGCTCAGGCTTTGCTGTTAGCGAGGGCAGGGGAAAGACGCGCCACCGTGGTATATCTGAGCATCATGTGCGGCCTTTCACTTGGGACAAAGCGAACAATTTGCGCACGAAGGTGAGGTTTGAGGAAAGCGTCCCACAGAAACCACCCGACTCACTAATTGTCCCACGTGTTCTTGGGGAGCTCAGCAATTTTGACTGTGGATCATGTGCCCTCAACCACCTGCACACCTGCAGCGCCGCAAGGCGTCACCTGTGCCCTTGCAATGTTCAGGCTATTGTTTGCATTGCCTCACCAAGGGACTGCAGAACCACCAGCCGGGCGCTTGGCAAGAGCATAGTGTCCATAGGCTCTGCAGCTTGTTCGGTTGTGTTCCGTTTTGCGAGCAGGGGGGTTCCTTTGAAATGAAACATGTATGTCACTCGAAAGCCGTGGTGGAATCCTGGAACCCCCCCTCTACCCCGCAAGAATCCAGGCACCTTCCTCTGGGGCCCCCCATGTGCAGTGCCACCATTCAGGTGTGTATGCTTTTTGACGGTACTTTGTTTGTTGGTTGGTTTTCAAGGAGAACAAAGGGAACGCCAGCAACTTTTTGGATCTATCTCGAGACAACCCAGCCCCTTGCCTTTGGTTGTGTGAGTTCCCAAACGATGGCCGACCCCAAAAAGGAGTCCGTTGTGCTGCCATTGCGGGTTGCCACTGCAAAGGTGGAGCCTGCTGAAGCTGCAGCTGACTTGTTGGTTCAAGTTATTTATAGTACGGGTCAAAATTTAACCACCCGGAATTGGTGTGGTCCATGTTTCCATTTACCAGGGCAAGCCATTTTGGGGCACCTATTGTTGACCCCACAGCCATATGGAGGTTCTCCTCAGTGCCCCCAAAGCCCAGGAAGGCCTAGGACTTCACCATAAGACCAGGTAGAGGTCAGGCACCTGCCGGAAGGTGAATCAGACCCCAGGGAGTTGGTCTTTTGAGGCGTGAAAGTCATCTACCCCTTTGGGATGTTTGGTTTTTGAGGGGAGCCAAATGAAAACCCAGCATTTTGGTGGGTCCAACCTGGCAAAAGACGGGGCACATGCCATGGATCATAGCATCCGATGCTGGGGCCTGTTGGGTTTAGTCAACGGGTCACCCGAATGAAGACCTTGGTTTCAAGCGCCTAAACCTGCGGTTCCAAGAGACATACAGAACAGGGCATCAGCTACGCCCCCTGTTTTTTGTTTGTTTTTTGGTTGTTTTCGCTCTTTGTAGGGGACCTGCCTGCAATCCAGTGACTCCAAGATCTTTTGGTTTTGGGTCTCACAATTGTATTGGGGACTCGGGGGCCCTCAAAACGCGGCCGGTTTCCTTCTGATTCGCCGAATCCAAGCGATATGCGCGCCTTAGCTTTTCCCAGGCACAGCCCCAGGCGACAGAAGCCAGGCTCCGCATATGGCCGTCTTGCCAAAGATCGAAGTTTGCCCACCTGGATCCAAAAGAACTACCCATACAAGACGGGAATTCACCCCATATAGTTGTAGGTTGCAAGAACACATTTTGAAGTTTTTGTGTGAAGGTTTGGCTATTTCGGTGGAATTCCGGCTATTTGGCTGAATCGCAGGCGGTTTCGTCGTTGTTCTTCCTTCGGCCTTCCAGCCTTTTCTGAGCCTGTTGAAGAACGGCTAACAATTGTCCGGAAGGATGGTGTAGGTATAATGGTGTTTTGGACTTCTTACGTGAAGGCCATCAGTCCATGTTGATTGGACAGCTTTCACTACCAGGTACCCTTGTCCCCGTGCTTGCAGCGATGTTACGATGTCGCTGTTTGTATTGACAGTGTCCGGTGCCTCGGACGACAGATCTTGATCACGGATCGCCATCGAAGTTTCTGTGATGTTCAGAGAGATACGCGGTCCGATCTTGCACAACCCAGACCTCCAGTGCTGCCCTTGTTCCTTTTGGGGGGGGTGTAACAACTTCTCGAAGAACCAGGTGGTATCCCCAGCAGCCCGGAACCCCCCGCTCATCGTCCTTTTTCCCAAGGCCACTCAAGGCTCTGAGCCGGCAGGTCTCAACCACCAAGCTGGGCTGAAACTTCGCAGAAGGATCCTGTCAAGTGGCTGTGGGTCAAAACCAATGGGTTACTATTTTGGTTGGTAGGTGAATTCACCACCCGTTTTGGAACCTATTTTAGTGGGATTCGGATGTTCACTGCAGGTTCGGGATTTTGACCCATAGCGGAAACCTTGTGTCTTCTCTTTGTGGCGCCCAGCCCTCCGGTTCCTTGGCTGTTTAGCCTTTTAGTTGGTTTAGTGGTTGGGTTTCCATTCAACCCTTTTTTTTTAGCAGGGGATTTGAGGGCAGCCCAGTTCTCCCACATGCGGCCAAGATCTGAATGCTTCAAGCGTGTATGATGTACATTAGGGTCTGCTTGATGGTTGGGCATTGTCTAAATGGCATTAGATTCCGGTTTGGCAATCCCTTCACAGTTTTCCAGTGTTGCGTGTCTAAAGGTTGAACATCTAAAGGTTGACCACACTTAGTGGATCCCCTTAGCCTTTTAGCTTTTTAGTGTTCAGTGGTTACCTGGTTGGGTTTCCAAGCCAACTCGCTAATTCGTTAGTCACTTTCAGCGGGGGATCTGAAAACGGACAGCCCACAGCTTCACCGTAGATTGCCCATCCGCCAGCCCACGTCAGGCCCGCGCCGGCGCCGGCGCCGACCGCGTTGGAGGCGGAGTGGGTCCCGATCTGCGAGAGAAGGTTTTGGGGCTTCCCCTGGAGTTTCTGCGGGTGAGGTGGCTGTGGTTGTCAAAACCGTTTTGGGATCAACCATTTTGGTAGGTGAATTCAGAGCCTATTTTAGTGGGGATGGGGATGTTCACTGGGGGTACGATTTGGACTTTGACCCATGGCCATGTGGGTGTGTGTGTGTGTTTTTTGGAGTTGGTGCCGTCTTTTGGAGGTTTTAAAGGGAAACCTGTCGGAACGACGAAATCCATCTAGGGGTGTTTCCCCGCAAAAAACCCACGCCCATGTCTTTTTGTTGATGACCGTCTTGGCAAGCAAGAAGTTTGCGCGGTTCTTGGCCACGGGAAGTGAGGTCATGGCTGGGATCTTGCAGATTTTGGCTACCAGACCAAACAAACCAAGGAGAGCTGTGGACCTTGGGTGCCACCAATTTTGCTCTCGACCTGAGCTGCTCTGAACCCCAAATGGGCCAGACCTTTCCGGTGGCTCGGTGCGTGTCTCGATGGTAGGGGCCGCAGGTTTAGGCCTTGTAACTTGGGTCAAGGATGAGGATGGTTGGTATGCTTTTTCCTGTTGGTTTCATTTAAAAAAAAACAAGAAAAACACACACACACACACAGGTCCAAAAAAAGCAGCTAGGATTCCCTGCTTGGTGTATGCTTCCAAAACGAACTAGGTATCCTTCCCGCTTTCTTGTTAGTCAAGACCCAGCAGAGCCAGCAGGGCGATTCCCTTTTCGTGGTCAGGCAATCGCCAATTCGGTTTTCATGTTTGATCAGTCTCAGGGATCTTCCCGTTTGGCTGTTACGGAGAAAGCAACATGTGCTGATGACACTCCTTGATTCAATATCTCCCTTCAGTTGAGTGCCAGTTTAGCAAAGAGACTGATTCCCTGAGGTATCTGGTGAGGAGGGTAGTTTTAACCCCGGATTAATAAACGCCTGGTTGATAGGGGGGTGTTCCCTTTTAGTGGGGATTCATCGCTTTTGGAAAAAAAAGGGAACCAAAAAAGCAAATAATGGGACGGGTTTATGAATCCTGGGTTAACATTCAACGGGTAAACATTTATCAATCCTGGGAAACACCTTAAGCCTTGGTAATGCTTGAGTGCTTCCCTGAGGTTTCTGGTGAGGAGGGTGAACGGTAGTGCCAAGGGTCAACCGTTTCTTGGTTGCGTGGGGGGAACACATTTGCTTCGTTCCAGGCGGCCGAGACTTCGGAGCGGCTCGGCCTCGAGTTGACACACATGTCTTTTCAGCGGAGCTTTGCAAAGCGCACTCCAGCTTAAGAATTGTGTTTTTGTTCTTCCCCCCCTGTTGGTTTTAAAGGGAATGTGTCACTACTGGAAATATGTTATTTTTTCTTTTCCAGGGGTCTTAACCAAATGGAAGATTTACTCTGCCGCCAAATGCAGACGATCAAGAAGAGCTTGTTTTGGCAGAACGCTGATGCCTACGCCAAGCATACGTATACTTATGGTCCACTGATATTTATGGAACACACCTACCTTTGTTGTAACTTATTCATGCTGTGAAACTCCTGCACTGATTGGTAGGGGTTTGTCCCAGTTCTATGGTTTCACTCATTCCAACTGGTGCGAGTGCCTCAAGGAATAATAGTCAGTTTTGTCCACACGGCTGCTCAACAATCGGGCAGTTACTGCCCCCCCCCCCCACACCAGTTTGTAGAAAACAACTTAAAACAACAATAAGATTTGCGGTTTCCCTGGTCCGCAATTTTGAGCCACAAACCCGTGAGATGGACATCTGGTTCATTTTGTGGCAACCACGGGCCAGTCACCTGCTACACAGGCAACCAGGAAGCGCTGGGCACACACTTGGCCATGGGTCAAAAGCCCGTACCCCCCAGTGAACATCCCAATCCCCACTAAAATAGGTTCCAAAATGGGTGGTGAATTCACCTACCAACCAAAATGGGATCCCAAAACAGTTTCGACAACGACAGCCACTTAAAAGTCACAACTGCAGAACTGCCCCCGGGGGCATCTCGCGTGCCTTGTTGGCATCCTGAGGTCCAGCCCAAGACTGCCGGAGCAGGCGGAGATCGTGGGGGAAATTACCCATTCTTTATTTCGTTGAGGGGTAGGGCATGTGCAATATACATATATATATATACATATACATATATATATATATATACAAATCCATATACCTATATATATATATAGATATATATATATATACATACACATATATATACATATACATATACATAGGTCATATATATATACATACACATATATATATATATATACACATATACATAGGTCATATATATATATATATGTTTTATATAGGTACATATGTATAGATACCGATATTCAGAGAGATGCATTGATCCCCCCGGCCCACGTTACACCATGAAGGGATCCCCTACGGTCAATCGCGAAGTGGTGTCCTGCTTGATCGGGCCATCCGGTTGATGCCTGATCGGGCCATCCGGTTGATGCGTGAGTGAACCGTGTTGGCCCCATCGCGATCAATGCCGAAGGCAGCCGAGTTGGAGAGGGTGGTGAGAAGCTTGCAGTGGGCAGCTGAGCATCATGCAGTCACCCGTTGACCGTCTGCATTCTATCACTGACCATCACATGGCCATGGGTCAAAATCCCGTACCCCCAAGTGAACATCACCATCCCCATTAAAATTGGTTCCAAAATGGGTGGTGAATTCACCTACCCACCAAAATGGGATCCCAAAACGGTTTTGACAACCACAGCCACATGGCTTTGCAGAGCACGGTGTCTTTTCAATTGGCGTGTTGCGCTCGAGCTCTCGGAGCGCTGCCAAGTCTGCATTAATAGGTCATTGCTCAATTGCTCACGCTGTCAGGCGGTACCACCAAGTGCCAACAGTTGGTATCGTGCCCAAAAGCAAACAAAGGGGGCCCAGTTCAGATCCCCTATTCAACACCCCGACTAAGCAGGTTCTGTGTCTTTGGTGCTGTGAATTAGAGGGCCGCTGACGCCTGTTCAATCGAAGGACCCATGCTGCCACGGCAGCCCCTGCATTCTAAGGTCCCGATGGCTTCAAATCCAGGCGGGGGACCGCAGAGTGCATCGCTTGACCGAGAATATGTCTTTGACCCCTTGGAGGTGCGCCACATATGCGCTGCACTTGAAGCAAAGAAATGGAGTGCAGTTCATTTGCGATGACATTGTTTCATAGAACAAGTGTTCAAGTGTTTCGTGGAATTCAAGACCCTGTCAACTGACCAGTTTTTCTTGGCATTGAGGCCACGCAAAACACACACACACACACACACACACACACACACACACGCGGTCACAAACAGCCAAAGACACAAATACACACAGACACCCAGACACACACGCCAAAACACACACACACACACACCCACGCACACACACACACACTTCAAACTGAATTAACTACACTTACACACCCCTAAGTGCGCATGTCGACGGGCAACCAGTCACTGGTAAGGTCGAGCTGAGTGCAACCCTGACACATCATGACACACTGGCTTGCCTGTACCTTCTATGGGCGTTATTTGCGTTGGCATGCGAAAACGAGAAGTAACTCAGTAGCTCACGTGTCCAACTGGACCTTTCGGCTTTTCCCCGTTGGTCCATGGTTGGTCATGGTCACAAATGGTTATTAAAAGCCGTTCCCCCAGTGAACATCCCAACCCCGACTAAACTAGACTAAAATGGGTGGTGAATTCACCTACCCCAATTGGTTTTGACCCATGGCCAAATGTTTAGTCAAGAGGTTAACTATACCATTTTTTGTGTTTTTGGGGCAAGGTCTACTCAGATTTCTTGACACAGCGCGCAAATTTGCGAACATGCGGAGGGCATGCCAGAGAGCGGAATGCACAAGGCCATAGGTCAGTTTGGTTGAACATCTGTGGGGGTGTCTTAACAGAAGACACCATATCTCTTTGGCTTCCCTTTAAAGCCGCTCCAAAAGGGCTACCATCTGAAACAGAGAAGCCCAGATGGCATTGGTTCTATGCTTGTTCTTATCATTTGCCGTCTATTTGTCAAGTGGACACTTAGATCTATGTCACGTTGCCTTCGTTGCTTCCTGAACTTTGCGGAGCAGGTATAGGAACCAGGGACAGGCATCCACTTGTGCATGTGCGCTTCCTCTTTGAGCCACCAGTACGTTTTGTTTCCCAAGTGGATATGGACAACTGGGTGGCCATGGCTTCCAGCAACATGTTCATGTTAGAGTGTTTGCATGCGTTTGCGTTCTTCGCATTGCGTGTTTGCCCATCCCATTGGTTTCCAAGAATCAGGTAACAGGGTTTGTCTTCTTTTCGGGGACCCCACACATTGGTTTCTTCTTTGGTTTCCCAATGAAAAACCAGCCACACATCTAGGTTGGTTGATTCCTTTTCCATTCTTTTCAACCGTCGTTCTTTTCGAAAGCCGATCGCTGTTTCCCCGTGGTTTTTGGCGGTTTCCTAAGGATTTTTTGGAAAGAATGGAATTGGAAGCTACTAGTACAAAGGGCACCAACTCCCAAAAAAAGAAGCCCAACTCACAGAGGTCCAATTGGGTCGATGCCAGTCCACTGGCCCGCTTCGCAGGATGTGGTGGCCGGAGTGCAGCAGATGCTTCACTACATCGAGGAGCTGAAAGTGACAAAAACTACGCCGAGCGTCTGACGCGCTTTTCTAGGGCTTGATTATTTTTTTCATTCTTTTCAACCATGGTTCTTGTCAACAACCAGCTATTTTCCCTGGGTTTCCGGAGGTTTTCCGGAGACTCCGTTTTGCAAATCGTTGAGTCCTACATGGCCATGGGGCACAACCTATGGCTCCATTTTGGGGTGGATGAACATCCATTTGCCACCTATTTTGATGTTCACCAGAAGTACAGGGTTTTGACCCACAGCCAAATGACAAGTCCCACAGCATGAAAGGGTTGGTTTTCCAGAAGGTGTGCTGGTGCTTGCTTGAGCCCCTGAACGTGCACCCCTCCAGAAATAGAGTCAAGGCATCTTGGCTGGCGCATTGGGCGTATCCTGCGCCGCAGGGTCGAGTTATCCCAAAAGAAATAATCACAGTAGTTGCTTGGTTGCTGACGAGCGCTGCGAGTCATTGAAGCATTCCCGTCGTCCAACTGAGTCTTTGCAGCGGGCGCCAATGGATTTTCTTTGGCCGACCACACTCGGGTCCCAGTTCAGTACTGCTATGGCATTCAAGCATTTTGTGCCAGAGTGCGATCGATCACAGTTTCACCCAACCTTTGCTTGCGAGAGCCCTGGACACCCAACGGTTTATAGACAAGTGGCTCTCCGCCAAGTGGTCAAGTCGCTGGACTTTTGAGGCGCTCTCCAGAAGCTGCATCCGTCTGAACTGGTTCGGCCGGATGTGGCCATGGGTCAAAAGCCCGTACCCCCAAGTGAACATCACCATCCCCACTAAAATAGGTTCCAAAACGTGTGGTGAATTCACCTACCCACCAAACTGGTTGATCAACCAAAAGGGTTGTGACAACCACAGCGTGAGGACAGCCACACCGCCTTGAGCTCACGTACAGGCATGGCTCATGGCAAAGCGCCCCTGGGACCCGGGAGCGAGGAGCTAAACCCCAAACACCAAGGACTGGGATGGAGGAAATGTGGCGCAGGGAAACCATGGCTTTGGCGCATCTCGCCAAGGGCTGCTAGGGCTGAGCCACTTTTTCGCCAATTTAAGGTTGGGTTTTCCCAACTAGACCACTGAAAGTTGAAGACTGCTAGCAGGGGAGCAGAACGCAACCTAGATTGGATTCCGAATTGGAAGTTACAGGATCTCGTCAGGACTTCCTCCCCAAAAGCCTCCCCTTTCCGGATGGAGCTATTGAGGTTCTTGCGTTTGGGTCAGGGTTTTGCGGGTGTGCTGTGGCATATGCTTGGGGCTCTGAGTACCCCCCTTCATGAAGGGAGGAGGATTACTTACACTTGCGCAGATACCCTAAATCATGCACACTACACCATGGAAACTCCAATCACCCCCCATCCAGCATAAAGGGACTCCGCAAATATGGTACCTGCGCAGACATACCCCAAAATTATCTTAAAGCAGGCCATTGGCACACATGGAACCTCTAGCAACCCAGTCAACAGCCTTTTCGCTAGGATTCCTCGTTTTGCACGCATGTCTCTGGAAAATTATTGGTTTCCAGACCTCCATGTGCCGGGAACACATTGGGGCAAACTAAAAACAGGTCAGTTCGCAAAATGGTGCTGTTTGGGTCCCTTAAAGGATACACTTGAGTCAGTCAAAAAGTCACCTCAAACAGGCCTGGCCAAGCAAGCTTTTTTTGGACGTGTCCTTCAACCCAGGGTGAGAGACTTTCACAGTCTGTGTGTGTGTTTTCTTTGTTCATGCTTTCAAAAGAAGAACACCTGTACATATCAACGGCGCAAACAAAAAACATTGTGCGTTGTGGAATTCCCCGAGACTACTGTGGCACCGCCTCATACCGCAACTGGTGTTTTCGCATATCGGTGCCAACATCACAAAACCATATCCCCGCACCCCGAGAAGCATTTTCCCAAGAAACAACCATATTATTATCCATTTAGCTCCTTTGCTCGTTGGTCTTGTCCTCCCCTGCTCATTTCCTATGGTGGTGATGGTGGTGATGATGGGTGTAAACGCTTCTCCAAGAACTGCAGGATCAAGCTCTAGTTGTTGAGCAGAAAAGGCAAGACGGACCAGAGTGGACTCGAGTTTCGTTTCCGCAAGGGCTTGTCTCAATATTGCAACGCCTCACCCATTGGGCAACTGGTCTCGAAGTCGGTGATTGCCCGCCAGGTGACGCAACTGCTCCTGTTGCTCCTCAGCCTGCTGATCCTGTTGCCCCTGCTCCTTTGGAGGCTGGGCACTTAGAATGCAAGCTACGAGCCAAGCTCACGGTTGATCCGATGATCAAAACCATGGCCAAACGCACAGGCTAGATGAACTACCAACGACCCATACATTCCTGGATGTGCTTGGCATTTGCTTGAAAGCACCTGCCTCCAACCTGGGTATTTGACATACAGTTTCAAGGGGTGCTTAAAAGAAAGCTGGAGTCGTTCCCTTTTCAACCGCTATTTTGCCCGGGGTAAGTGGGGCCGGCGGCCCGTGCCATCCTGTAGGTGCCTGAAGTGGCGGAGCCGGAGGTAGTGCCGGATCCTTGGTGCGGTCACCCCTTGGTTCTTCGTCGGACCAAGCAGCTGCTTAATTTGCTTTGGCGTACATGAGGATGTGATTTTTTCACCAACGGATTTACAGCTACATGCGCATACGTGGGGGTTTATCGAAAGGTCCTTCACATGGGATGACCATTGGGGAAAAGCACGAAACAGATGATATTTTCCACAGTGATGTCTAGTGCATGTCATAGCCAAGCCGTTGGATTTTGCATGAAGCTGGTATGCAAGTCCAAAGTTTTACACCAGACACGGCAGAGGGGGTAGTGCCAGGGGCCTTCCGTCATTGCTTGACGCCTGAAAGCAACTCAGGGACACTTTCTGAGTTGTTTTGGGGCGTGGGCCGCCTGAACGGTTGACCAGCGAATTCTGAGTTCAGAATCAATTCACATGCCAGCTGCCAAAGTGGTGTCCTTGGTCGTGTCGGGTTTGGTGGGGAAAACTGGAGATCCGTTTGACCAAGCAATCCGTTAGAAGACCCCTCGTTTGAATGAGGCGGGAAGTGCAGCAGGCGCGAGACGAGAAACTGGGAGAGCCGCGATTTCGAAGTAGATTTCTTCGCATCCACATGGAACTTAGTGGTAGGAAAATGGAATGGGGCCATGTTGGATGAGAATCATTAGGAAAAGGTGGCTTCATAGGTTTTTAGGACGCTTTGTCTCCATTGCTTGCCAGTGCACATGTGTGTGTGATTTATGCTCTCAATCTCCATGAGGATAAGAAGCGATAGCAAGAGGCCATGTGGAGTAAGATTCGTCCAAACATTCACCCAGTAGGGAATTCTTGTGAAGCATTTTGATTGAATCATTGAGTGATGTTGTTCGATCCCGAGTCAGGACAAGAAGTGGCTCCAATACAAATGCCCTGGAACAAACTGCCAGCTGCATCAGTTTGCATGCTGCAAACTTTAAATGAAGGGAGTGGCTGAAGAGCAGGGCCACAACTTTGCGATATACTTCGACTGATGGCTTGTTGGGGAAACATTGTGCATGAATGATGCGCGCTGGTGCTGAAACAGCCCATTCCGGGATGGATCCATATATAACTTCCTGTGTTTTTTCTCGGCTCTCACTTCGATCAAAGAGGGCAAGCACCTTTCTCTTGGTGGCTGCCTTTCTTGCACCAAGCCATTGAGCATTCATGCGGCATGCTCACAGCCCTCGACAAGAGCATGCGCTTACAAAATAACCCTGCAAATTGTCAATCGTTTCTCCACACGCTTTGTAAAAGGTTTGTCGTCCTGGCGTAGTTGGTGAAAACGTCTACCTGGAGTCTCCTTCTGACCCTTTAAAAAAGGTTGGTCATTACCCAAAATAAAGGGGTCATGGACCAATTGTTCAAGGGTCAGAAGGAGACTGCAGGTAGTAAAAGTTCAGCAAGGGCCTTGCGGTTGACCAACATCCCTAGGGCAGCAACAAGATGAGAGTAGCTGGCGCCTGAAGACCAAACATTGCATCAGGAAGAATCGAATAGCAAGGAGGTATACCTGGACCCTCAAACTACCCGTAGAAAAAGGGGAATTCACATCTTCTTCTTTTTTGGGGGGGGAGGCACTAACCTATTTTTAAAGGGAGTTTCAGGGTCCAGCATGCTCTTGCGGAGGGAGGGGCAACCATTTGCTCGACCAGCTGTTGACAGACAGTACACTGCGGCTTTGAGGAGACGAACCAGCAAGCCAATGCAGGCACACACAGAGACGTGCAAGAGATTCACAAAAGTTATGGACACCAAGATCAAGCAAGCAAGCAAGCAAGCAAGCAAGCAAGCAAGCAAGCAAGCAAGCAAGCAAGCAAGCAAGCAAGCAAGCAAGCAAGCAAGCAAGCAAGCAAGCAAGCAAGCAAAGCAAGCAAAGCAAGCAAAGCAAGCAAAGCAAGCCAGCAAGCAAGCAATCAACCAGCTAATCAGCCAACCCTGCGACAAACCATCCAAGCAACCAGCTAGCCAGCCAAAGACTGCATCACCAGCTTCCACCTCCCCCCCCACCACGCAGTTCTTCACCCTTTTTTAACCTCCCTCCCCCCAACCCCGACCCAGCACCCCTTCCCCCCCCAACCCCAACCCACCAACCATCCCCCCAAACCCAGCCTTCCCCCCCCCCTTTCCCGCATTTCTCAGGCGTTGCCAGCCCTTCCCCCCCCGGCCCCGGGGCATTTTTCAGGCGCCATGGGCACCTTAGCACAGACCCTGTTCCTCCGAAGCCGCCGCGTGCTGCTGGGCCGCTGGCGCTCCGGGCCCTTCGCGCACCGCGTCACCGGACTGCTCGGCTGCGCCCCAGGCGGATCCCGCCCCAAAATGGCGGGCCACGGCGGGTTTCCCCGGTGCTGGCCCTTGGTTTCATAGGAATCGGACCTCAGAATGATGGTTTTCCTGGAGGTTTCCTTGGTTTCATAGGAATCGGACCCCCCAGAAGGGTTCCTGGGGGTTTCCTTGGTTTCATAGGAATTGGACCCCAAAAGGATGGTGTTCCTGGGGGTTTCCTTGGTTTCATAGGAATCGGACCCGCCCAGAAGGATGGTGTTCCTGGCGGTTTCCCGGTTAAAACCACGGACAAGGGCAAAAAGAAGACAGACCCGCTTCCTAAGGTCCTGGGCTTGGTTTTTGTTTTGAGAATTTTACTGGCAGATAGTTTGGACTGTGTAGCCAATCCACTCAGGAAGTGAGTCTTTGAGTTGGTAACCCCCCTTTTTGGGCTTGGTTTGAAGGCACACCATGGCTCGAATTTCTATTGGGCTTGCCTGCTGGTTTCTTGAAAACATGAACAGGGTTCCGCCGCTTATCAGAGTCAGACCTATATAACGCTTACCGCGAAGTATCCCATGACCATGGCCTCTGACATTTGATCATGGCTAGAGGCGGTTCCTAGCTGGTGGTTTGAGGGTATTCACCTCAGTTTAAGGGAACACCAAAAGGACAAGAACTAGTGGGGTCCCCTGATTTTGACGCATTGCCAAATCGGAAAGCTTGTCCAGAAGCGGAAAGCCACTCCCTAACCGCCCAGCCACCAATCCCAACCGCCATACCTCCCCCCGCCGCACAACAGTGAAAATAGCCCGCCCCCAGGTACCCCCTAACTTACTGGTGCTGAGTAGGGAATGTGGGAATGAACCCAAGGATTCCCTTAAAGGAAACCACAAGAGCTGCTTTATAAGTTTAGAAGGGTCATTCCCTGATTTCCTGCTGAGCACAAGCTAAGGCAGGGACTCCAAACCCTTTTGGCGCTTCAGGCGCCTCTCGTCGCTCGCCAGGCCCGCCGGAAGTTGCGGCTGCGGCCATTTGCCACTCCCTGGGGGCCAAGGCCGAGATCTCGCGGCTGCGGCGGAGGGGAAGATTCACCTTCCAGGCGCGGGGTCAAGGGATCCAGCTGGGTGGATCCACGGATCCAGACACCTGGCTCGGTTTTTTTCTTGAGGGTAGCCTTTGGTGGCATGGAAAGGGAAACCAAAAGGAAGCCGTTGCCAGTTTGGGGGGCTCCGGATTCCTATTTTCAGACACGCTGGTAGGTAGGTCGGGTTTAACCACTTGTAGCGTTTGATCTATCCCAGGTGTACGAGTTTCAGGATCCTAGGCAAAACACACAACTTTGAGGCTGGAGATGTAAACCGAAGACAGAGGTAAGGAGCAAATGTGTTTGTACTTGTTATTTGTTTGTTTGCTTGCTTGCGTGTTTGCGTGTTTGCTTGTTTGTTTGTTCTTGTTGTTTGTTTGTTTCACTCTCTTTCTCTCTCTGTCTCTCTCTCTTTGTCTCTCTCTGTCTCCATGTTTGTCTGTGTATGTTTTGGTGACTCTACCTTCCACCCTTCCAAGGTCTAGGCGGTTTTGGAGCTCAGCATGGGTCTGGCCGCACGGAAGACTCGGCACTGACGCCATCCAAGTGCGCAAAGTATAACAGGTTTCCTTTCTGTGAGCCATTGAGATCAATAGGGTATGGAGTCAAAACCAAACCAGAGGACCGCAGGTTGAGTCAATGTGTCAGTTTGCCGGGGTTCCATTTTGTGGTTACCCGATTTCTTGACCCACAGCTAGAATAGAGAACCCGTGCTCAGGCAAAATCTAAACTTCTTACCATGCCATTATAGCATGGCCTTTCCAAACAGCTTCGAGTCCAAACCCTGGCGCAGCGGTCACCAGGTGTTTCGTGTGGCCATGGCCCGGCCCCTCCAAAACAAACCAATAGCCGATCAAAACCTAACAAAAAGCACGGAGAAGCGTGAGAAACAACGAGAAACAACCTAAAAAAGCCTCGGTGGCCAGCCCTCCCCATGGTCCTTTCCATTTCTCCCACCAAAAGTTGTGGTCCACGTTCAGATCCGGGGGATGGGAGCTGGCCCCTCCATCCATCCAGGAGCTCGATGAAGCGCACCCTGCCGCACAGCAGCTGGGCAACGCCTACACGGAGCATCAGCTCCTGTACCGCGCCTCGGCGCCAGTTTTTTTTCTTTTCACGGGGGAAAAAAGAGCGGCGCCTGGGTCGTTCTTCGCCGATTTTTTTTTGGGTCGGTGGAAGTCTTCTTTCTTTTTCTTCTGGGAGTTGGACCAGTTCCCCAAAATCCCCGGAATTGTGGATTGCGTTCCTTTTGGTTTCGATTTGAACCAGCCTGCAAAGGGTACAAGGAAGAAGCAGATATCCAGTTGCAATTGTCCGGTGTGGGATGTATGAACTGATGGAGCAACAGCGGGTTCAAAGGTCTGCTCGTGCTGAAGACGATTCTTGGCTGTGGTGTTTCCCCGAAACGCTGGGAACTCATGCCATTTCCGGGTGCAACACCGTTCCAGCGAGTCTTCGTTTTGTGGATTCCAGGTTCATTTGGACAGTACCCTTGCTGTCCATGCGCGCCTTGAAGGAAATTTCATTTGGCCTAAGGAGTAGCTGAAGATGAAGACTTCAAAGCTGTGGACACGCCGGACTTTGAGATTCTAGGATGGTTCGGGCGAGGCGCGCAGAACGTCGTTGCAGCTGCGGGCAGACTCTGACGAGCCTAAAGTTGGAGCTCTGGCAAGCTGAGCACCGTACAAACACTTGAGACGTTCATTTGCAGAGCATTGAGGAACTCCTTAGCAGAACAAGTGTGGGCCTGACCGTAAAGACATCTGCAACTTGCGCTTTCAACGTGTTAGGCATGGTATAGATTTGCTTGTGCAGCTGTTTGGCCTGGTCATTTCAACGCGGCCGCCGCTGGTTGCTTCTGAAGGGGGTTTTCCGGCAGGCTCCGTAATTCAGCGGCCAAGAAGGGCTAGCATGTGTGGGGTCTTGCTAGGGGAGATTCCCTTCGACGAGATGCCGGAGGACGACAGGCACTGGTATGATCAGATCTTGTTCGAGGACCAGCGTCTCCGAGGGCATTTCACTTTTCAAGGCCGGGACTAGGCTGTGTCTTTGAAGGCTTGGAGACCTAACGGTGACAAACATCAAAATTGGAGTCTTGACTTGGAAGTTATGGCTTCCTGCTAAGTCGATCACTGAGTGATGGTCACAATTGATCTCCACATGGAAACTGGTGACCACATTTGGAAGACTGGAAGAGGGCGGTGTTGTTTTTCTGCCACCCCCCCCCCCCGTCTTCCCGGCAGGTACTTGCGCAAGGAAGGCTTGAGTTTAGCTGCATAGATCCAGTTACCATAGTAGGTGAAAGACATTATATTTGTTGAGTCACTTGCGAGAAGCATCACAGTGCTCGTTCTCCACCCTGCTGACCCTAGCGGCGAATTAGGATGCACTAGCCCAGATTTCTCTGCTGCAAGCAGAGACGTCTGGCCTAGTGATTTTGGGGTTGGGCTGCTTGCTGTTTAGGCGGTGGCCCCACTTACACATTGCACGATATATGGTATTTTGCAAGTTAGGAGGTCTCCTTTGACCTTTTCGGTTTTTCTGGTCCTTTTTTCTATGCACCAGGCTCTAAGAAGCTCAGGTGAGCTGGTGGATGGTTGTCAACACTTGCCAGTCTCACGTGCCCGTGGCCCGTGGACAAATTTCCATTCCGGCAAGTCGCACTGATTATGGATTCCGTTTGTATCAGATCCAGACCTTTTTGGGAGCACCGGGATCCAAAAACGGAATATTTTCGGGGGGCTGCGGCTTGGGTGTGAGCACCAGGCTTTGCACCGGCTTGTCTCGGCCTGCTGCAGGCACCTCATTGGTGGCTCACGAGTTGGAGGAGGTGTCAGCCGCTGAAGGCCAGGTACAGCTGAGAAATGGGACCAGGGGCTGGGCGAACCCGTCACTTGTTGTTCAGGGGGGCCATTTCTATCGTGGAATCCTGTCTTCCAGGGGCACCCTCCGATTTTCTCGCGCTAAAAAGAAAACAATCAGCCCAGGAAGCCGATGCGTGTTGAAGCATCGGCTTCGCGGTCCCTGTGGTCAGAAAACCTGCATCAGAATTTGCAGTGTCAGTCAGGTAGTGTCAGCCAAGTTTTTCAACTTGTTTTTGAGGAGGGTTCCCCTACTAAACTACACTACCGAAAAAAGTTGGTACCCCAATTCTACCCTCTCTACCAGGAGGACCTGGTCATATTGCGTCCTTAGGGTAAGTTTCCAGCCACTGCCAAACCCGATGTTTCAGGTTTTTCCAACCACATGTTGCAAAAAAGGTGCATACTTCGGGTAAGTTTTTCCAGTCAACACACCAAGCAAGCCACATGCCCTCCGCCCGACGCGTCCGCCTCAGGCCTCTGCGAGGTTTTGGGCTCGGATGCCTCGGTGTTGCTGCACAACGCCCAGTGCTCCAAGAGCCGGGCCCTGCAGGAGGCCGGTCCGAGCCGGGGGGCATGGTCTCAAGAGCCTGGAGTCTCCTTCTGAGAACCTTTAGAGCCTCAACAAGAAGCCCAAATGTGGTTTGACTACCTGTCTCCATGTTTCTTTTGGCCAAGTTCCGGGTACAACTTCCTGCTGAATTTCGATAGACATACTTCTATACTTCTGGCGCGTGGCAGCAACAGAGTTTTGAGAGCTGAGACCTCGGCATCGTGGCCCCCTGGTTCCTTGCGGCCAGGCGTTGGTGTCTGCAGGCCACAACTTTACTGAGCGGAGGTACTTGGAGGCGGGGATTAGGGATTTGTTTGGGGGAAATGAGGGGCGCTGAATTGACCAGGGAAAGGAGTTTGGGTTGTTTTGGTTGTTGTTTGTGTTGCTTATGCCTACGTCTCTCAAAGAACTCGTGTCATCCATAGTGCTTCTTTGGGAATGAAACGCATGGCACGGCGCAGTTCGGGCCCAACACAACAGGCAATTGACCAGAGCACAACCCCGCACCCAGCGTGTGCACCAGCCGGTGCGCTGATGCCGGAAGCAAAACAAATGGCCATGGGTCAAAACCCCCTACCCCCAGTGAACATCCCAATCCCCACTAAAATAGGTCCTAAAATGGGTGGTGCACCTATCCCAAAATGGTACCATTGGTTTGACCCACAGCCAAATGCGATAGCGGCCAAAAGACGGAGGTTTTGCTAGTGTCCCGTCGGCATAGCGACAAGTACCTTGACGGCTTAGGTTCCGAAGGAAGGTTTCTGGAAGGAAGATGTGCCTTGTTAAGGATCTTCTGTCAGAACTGCACATTGTTCAACAAAGAGATTGAACAGCATTGGCTGTGGTTTTTCAAGACGCTTCTGTGGGGCGCTGATGGGAATCCTGCTTGTGCCCCTTCTGAAACCTGAGTGTCAAAAGCGCGCGGAAACTTGGGTCGACAGCTTGTGAGTTTGGAGTTGGATTTGAGTGAGAAGAGAGACTAGGTCCCCCAGTAGTGCCATTTTACCCTTTTTTGGGGGAGGGTTCCCCTACTAAAATAGACTACAGAAAGAAAGGGTACCCTTATTCTAACCTCTCTACTGGAGGACCTAGGAGAGGTTCTCAAAATGTTGAACTTGCTTCGTTGGCGTTTAAGCGGAAGCCAAACGGCATCAATTCGCGATGTTCAGGGGACCCCTGAACGACCCAAATGTCTGCAGGAGCCTTTGACCCTGAGCGAGCTGGAGGTGATTTTTGCTCGGCTGAAGGCCAGCTGTGGACTTTTCCGCCTTACACTCATGGAACCATGTCAAATTCGCGCACCCATGATAAAATAATACGGTTTGGACTCCGGAAGCCCGGAGCTTGCTGTTGGAAGTGGATAGGAGGATTTTGGAACATGTCCATCCGCTTGAAAAGGCCCCTTGTCCACTTCCGTGATTGTGGGAAGGGCCGTTTCTTGGAGGTTTGATGTGGGAGCTTGTAGAACACGCCTGGATGCAGCTTCTGCTGTCTTTTTTTGTTGGAGTCTGACCCCCCAAATGGGTGCAACAAATGGGACTACAAAAATAGACGAGCCGCGCATATGGCATCTCTTACCTACCCATCCCAGTGAAGCACACGGCAAGCCGCTAGAGTAGGCAACCGCTGAAAGACCCAGTGCAATCAAAAGCAACAAATTCAGATCTGTAGTAGGTAACATTTGGGCGTGTCTCTTTTTGAGGGAACCCCTTTTTGGTTGGTTTTAAAGAGAAACAAAAGCACGCCTATGTGGGGGGGGTGCCATATGTTAAGACACACCCATTTCCCGTGGCAGAGTCAGATGTCTCGCTCCTACAGCCATAGAGATGTGATCCTTGCGTGAGCAGATCGAAGGATTGCACTTCAGATCGCAGTGTGATAGCCTTGTTTGCCATGCACATTCGGTTGCGAGAGCCAGAAGCTTCGCCCAACATCTTCGCCCAACACTGGAAGTAGACTAGAGACGCACTGCAGGCTATGTCTTCACTCGGGCACCCTTGTTTGGGTCTGGTCTGAAGCTTGCATGAAACCAAGTTGGCGAGACAGCCGACATGAGACTTGAACGGTCTTCGCCCCGCGAGGCTGCTGATGCATCCTTGGATCCCCGTGCCTGGGTTGCAGGGCTCACGGGCAGGATCATGATGAGCCAGCTTCCGAAGAGTCTTTGGTGACCCTGTCCGACTCCTTTGTAAGCCCAGGCACAACAATGGGGTCTGTCGATCACGTTGCCTGCGCGGGCTTTTGCTTCCCAATCAACAACCCATGGAATGGAGTGCGTGGCATTGAAACGCCGACTGAGGTGCTCTGTGCCGTTCAGAGGTGGGCCGAATGGGTAAGATGCATGCTTCCAGCCTGTTGACAACTGAGAAACTGACTCCCCCTTGAGTTTCAGTGAAGGCCTTGGTGACCATGATGACCTAGTGATGAGCCTTAGATACTAAGTACTCTCCAGGGTGCTAGTGTCAATCATCCGGTCCGGCAGAACCTTGGGCAACGAATTGTGCGGTGTGTAAGCCTTGCTTTCAATGAAACTGCGCAAGCCGCAGCCAGAATCCTTCTTTTGAGCTGCCAAGTGGTTGACCTGGGGCTCCAAGCACCACCCCTATCCAAGGGGAAATTTGGAAGGTAGCCCTCATACAGTCCAAGGGGACATTTGCAAGGTACCTTTTTAAAGTGGCCAGTGGTTAGAGGATAGTGAGCACCCTCTTAGATCGGCCTATTTTGCCGTTTTACTCCAGCCTATGTGAGCAACAGCTCGGTTTGGCTCCCTGCAGGTTGATGGGGAAGTTCTGGAGGCGGGAGATTTGGGGCTCGTTGGCTCCCATTTTGGTCGGCGGGAACCCCATTTGCAAACCACGCGGTTTGCCTCGGGACCCCATTTGAACCCGAGTTGATCTGGATTGTTGGGGCTCGCCACTTCTCAAACCCCCCCTTTTGAGTTGTCATTTGGGCGCACCGCATTGACCCCATTTCATTTGGGCGCCTTTTGGCGAAGCTCTCATGGTTCCGTGTGAATCCATCGCTTCTGGTGACCTGCAAACTTGCTTGAGCCAGATGCCACGGCTAAGGTTTCCAGTTGCTTGATGCTTCGCTGGGGTCAGTCGGTTGGCCAAGTCCAAAGTGGCTATGCCCAGTGCCATTTCCCCGGGTTTTTGGAGGGTCACCAAGGGAACCCTTCAAAAGCCAAAAGGAACGTGGCGAAGGGTTTCCAACTACTAGTGGTAACTTGGGATGTTGGAGGTTTTTTCAGCAACAACACCTCTCTTTTTTTTCTTCTTTTTTTTTTTTCCGGGACTGTTCAGACCTCCCTGGCAATGTTGTGCTCGTGTCTTCTTGTTTCGGCGCGCACTCGCCAGATGGGTGGCACACCCTTTTTTTTCGAAGCGAAGGCCATGTGTTTGTGGCTTTCAAAGGGAAACCCCAACCGTCCTGATTTGTGTATGGTTCATGAGGGAGGGACATAGACCCACCAAACTTCCGAGCCATGCCGGGCTCGCAAAGTTTCCCATGTTTTTCGGTACCTTTCCTGGGTGGTGGGGGGGGGGGGTGGGGGGCGGGGGCCTTTGTTGTGTCCCAGGGAAACATTCGCCTGCAGTCTCCATAACCCTTAAAAAATGCTGTCACAACGCCCGGAGAGTGGGTAGATGACCCCCATTTTGTAAGTGTGAAGGGAAGAGGCGAAGGCTGCAAAATATCTCAATGTTGGGGGTCCCCTAAAATGTACCTGGAGTCTCCTTCTGACCCTTCAAAAATGGGTCCATGACCCCATTATCGTGGGTTATGACCCCATTTTTAACGGGTCATGGAGACTCCAGGTACATCTTAAGGGACACCCAAAAAATGGCTTTTTGGCCTTCTGGTGGGCGCGTTCGGAGAAAAATACGTCCAACCATCGAATGGACGGCCAGCGGCGATCCGTGCCGAATTTCGGAGGCCATTGCGCAGAAGCCGGAGCTGCTGCAACGACCAGCCGAGATCTCAAAACCAAAGACTTGAAGCATCACCTTTTGGGGTGCTGTGAGAACACAAAGCTCACCCCACGGGCACCGGTGCGTGTGGTTTCCCTTTCAACAGTGGTATAAGTCTCTGAGTTCCGAGTTGACCCCCTGCGGTTCAAGCCACCATTAACACCATGGTTGGGATTATATATCACCGTTATTGACCCGTTCGGATTCTCATTCTCTAAATTGGTTCCCGTTATGGCCATTGCTTTAACGGGGCCAAGTGGGGAATTTCCGGGTGACAGACTGGAGACTCTTTGGTTTTCGTGGCCCGGTGAGGCTTCGATCGGATGCAGCGGGATTCAGGGCGAAATGGCCCAGCATGGCACCAAAAAAAACAAGTGGCAGTTCAATAGTTTCCAGAACCGCATGCATGTTTTTTTTGTTGAGGGAACTTACATGGCGATGCATGTCACTAGGGAAGCCCAAGTGGAATGAGTCGGAACCCTTGAGTCATTGATGTCCACTAAAGGGTCCCATGCACAGGCAAGACGGTAGCTGACCAAAAACCCAAGGCGAGACATTGGATTCAACGGTTTCTTTGGCTCACGGCTTACTGGCTAGTGTTGGTTTTGTTTTCTCAGATAAGCTGTGTCTTTTTTTTTGTGTGTGTGTGTGTGCATGTTTTCCTCTTCAGTGCGCTGACACTTCCTGCACAGATTATGTCATCAAATGCAAATGGTTGATGCATTCAGGATCACTTCTTGGGCAACATGATTGGCAAGCACGATCCATTTGTTCTCATTGGTTGTTTCACGCAGAGCGCACTTTGTACCTTCTGAGGAGGCCCAACAGCCATCCTCAGGTACCAAGGCATCCCAGTCAGCAGCTCTTGTTCGCTGCTTTCCCAAAGGTGCTGGTGCAGGGCCTGCGAGCAGCTTTGGGCGCCTTGGTCAGTATATGTTGAGGCCTTCAATGTCCGCCAGCGAGCAAATCGACCATGGCCAGATTGAGCATGGGGTTTCAGGGATTGCTTCTGAAACGCAGAAACTGGGGTTTGCCAGGATGTTCATTCGATCCACTTTTGTTCTTTTGGAGTTTGGCGAAGACTGCTGAAGCCACGACTAAGCTTTGGTGCTTCGGGTCTGCGAAGCTTGTACCAAGCTTACAGAGCATCTCTCTCTGCCACTCATTCGCTTTGCGCTGTTTTATAGTAGGCTTTCTTCAACTCAACAAGGGCACATGTGTCAAGTCATGCTTGCATGCCGTTTCGGCGATTGCGGCTTGAGCATTGATCGTACGGCGGTCGTACAATTGATTCGATCTTGTAGAGCTAGAGGGGTTGTTGGAATACCCTCCCACCAATTCACATGAACACCTGACAGGGAAATGGTCCCTTTAAAAGGAACATGGTCCAAACCAGGACCTGCCGAAACGTCAGGCAGGTTCCATGTGAACAGCTGGGGCCCCGGGGGGTGTCTGATCTGGCGTCTCGGGCTTCAGGGCGCCCTACGCCCGCAGATGCGCTGCGCCTGCTGCAGATGTAGACGCGGGGGTCTGAAGCGACTTGGCCGATTTGTGTGTTTGTCTTTTCTCCAAGGGGGGGAACTCCAGCTTCCCTCAGAAAGCAATAATCCGACACGGGCAGTTTCTCTTTAGTTGACTAACAACAACTTGACTTGAAATTCATGGTTTCCAGTTCGATTGAAAGTTCGAGAATCGGAAGCGGGCTCCATCAAAGACACCCAACTCAGAGGGGGAACCAATCTAGTCAGTTTGTGGATTGTCCAAGTCTCGTTAGGCTTTCAGACGAGGTATTTGTGTTGACACTGTGACATCATTGACAGTATGATGTTGTGATGACATGCACCTGATATCATGTTGGCAGTCGTGGTTTGATTGCAGAATATGATTTGTCCTGCTCCGAAAGTGTGCCTCAGGCTTGCAGTATGGAAAAAGACGCCGAGTTGCTGCTGCAGCCCGCGGGAAGAATCGCCGGAAGTGTCAAGGTCGAATAACGTGGTATATATGGTTCATTGCTAAACCAATTATCCAGACCCTACCATTTAACTGGTCGGGCGTAGCTCTGGGAGGGGGCGAGTGGGGGATTCATGGCATGAGAGGCCAACGTTGCTGGGGTATCGGTGTTTGGTGGGTGCAGTGAACCATGTCCGGTCTTGCAGGTCGGCAGGTATGAGTGTTGGGTAGGCGCCTGTCGTTTTCTGGTGGTATGTTGGTTACTCAAATGCCCAGTGTGGGGGTTCCCCTTGGGCAGAGATCCACGACGTGTTGCTGCAGGGCTTCTTCTAGATTCGTTATGATCATATAGATGTGTATTTCGCATGTGCCGCCCAATGTGATTAAGTTGTGAGAGCCAACAATATACATATGGGTTTGTCCTTTTTTGGTGTGTTGAGTTGCTTCAAAAGGCAGAAGGTGGGACCTCCCCGAATCATACCCCCGAATCATACCCCGAATCATACCCCCGAATCATACCCCTTAAAACGTATGCTGCAAGATGCTACTGTTCTTCTACCGTTTTGTTGTTCACTGTCTCCACAACAACCACCACCAGCGCTACCCAATACTACCACTGCCACTGCCACTACTACTACAACAACAGCAACTACTACTACTACTACTACTACTACTACTACAATTACTACTACTACTACTGCTACTACCACTACTACTACTACTACTACTACTACTACTACTACTACTACTACTACTACTGCTACTACCGCGACTACGAGTATTACTACCACTACCACCGCTACTACCGCGCTACTACTACTCTACTGCTTCTACTTCTGCTTCTGCTACCCTTACTACTAACTACTACGACTACAACCTTGACTACTACTACTACTACTACTACTACTACTACTGCTACTACGACTACTACCTTTATTACTACTACTACGACTACAACCTTGACTACTACTACTACTACTACTACTACTACTACTACTACTACTACTACTACTACTACTACTAGTACTAGTACTACTACTACTACTACTAGTACTAGTACTACTACTACTACTACTATTCCTGCTTCTGCTGCGGCTGCTACTACTCACTACTACCACATACATCATTCTGAGTCTGTAATCAGTGCCGTTTTGCACTAGCCGAATCATACCCGCGAATCATACCCGAATCATACCCGGACAATGAGCTTCCCCTGCCAAGGCTAGTGCTAAGTCTTTCCACAGCATCCGCACCACTACAGCCGCTGCTGCTTATGCTACAGCTGCTACCACTACTTCTGCAACTGCTACTACTACTACTACCACTACTACTGCTACTACTACTCCTTCTACTACTACCACAGCTACTACGAGTTTGTAATTAGTGCTGTTTTGAATCTAGCCGAATCATACCCGCGAATCATGCCCGAATCATACCCGCGCAATGAACTTGCCTTGCCAAGGCCAGCGCCAAGTCTTTTCAAAGCTTCCGCACCACTACAGTCGCTGCTTCTACTGTTACTACTACTACTACTACTACTACTACTACTACTACTACTACTACTACGACTACTAGCACTACTACTACTACCAGTATTACTACTACTACAACTACTAGGCCTACTGCTACTACTATTTACTACTACTTCTACTACTGCTACTACTACTACTACAACAACAACTACTACTACTACTAACTACTACTACTACTACTACTACTACTGCTACTGCTACTGCTATTGTTACTACTACAATACTACTACTAGTACTACTACTTCGGCGACTACTGCTACTACTACTACTACTGCTGCTGCTGCTGCTTCCGAGAATCATACCCCCGAATCATACCCCGAATCATACCCGCGAATCATACCTGCGAATCATACCCCGTACTCAAACCTTCCTGCCCGGCCACCCTAAAAAAATACAAACCCATATATATATATAGTTTGCATATGTGTGTTTGTATGTGCATGTGTGTAAGGAATTACGGCAACCCACTGCCAGGTGCCCTCTCCGTGGTGCTGGCCACGATTGTTTCTGGCAGCGTCAGTGGTCGGCAAACAGCAGTTCTTGCTGCAGATGTCAACCATGGGTGGCCCACGGTTGTATGGCCCTTTGAAGAATCTCCCAGCCCCGCGCTTGTTCTTGCTCTGAGGGTGAAGTTCAACAACCTAAGAATTTGACAAGCATTCTGATGCGCCATGAACTATTTCAGATGTAACATATCGATGCTTTTTGGGATCCTTATGTTCAAACTCTGTGAAAGCGGGTGGAACGAGTGGGTGGACCATCCCCAAAGAAACAGTTTCTATCTTTTTGGTCCCGGGTGAATGAGAGCCCAGACAAGTCATAAACCCCTAGGGGATGAGTCCTGGGGTCTCCTCCAAAAACTACATTATCTTTGTTTCTTTCTTTCTTTCTTTCTTTCTCGCTAATATTTTTTCAGCTTCACTACCTGGACATCATTCGTTACATAAACTTGTGTCCCTTGGGTGTGTCCCTTCGTTACACAAATTTATGTAACAATGGAAGGTCCAGGTAGATATGAGACAACGAAGAAGATCTGATCTTCGAGCCATTTTCGCGGGCCAGGGAACCGGTCCAGGAGCGACGGACAGAGCCGGCACCACAGGCGCCCGGAGGATGTCCAAAATGGGTGGCTCGTTTTGTTTGTTTATTTTGGTTTAAGGGGTACCCTTTGGGTGGTTTTAAAGGGAGACCGAAAGGAAGACCCAATCTTGTTGGACGTTCCGATGTCTGACAAGAAGATAAGATGTCCCTCTTTCCGTGAGATTCTTCTTTGAGGGAACCCCTTTTTGTGGGTTATTGCAAAGGGGATCCGAAAGGAAACTACTTCTTGTGGGCTTCCGCGGCCAGCGAGTTCGAGCGCGCTTAACTTCAGACCCTAGGCCCCCAATCTTGCTGCTCAACAGGGATCGAAGGAATGACCCCCGAACTGCACCAGTAGTTTCTTTTAGTGGAACCCCTGGGCTCATTCCCAGGACCCATTTCGATTCCCTGAGAACCAGCAAAAGCAGCCACAAAAGCAGCCACACCATGTTATGGCCGTCGGGGAGCCGTTGCTGGGTCCGGTCTCCTGTTTAGCCTGTTTGACACTTTCACGTAATGATTTCTTTAGCCCGATTTCCCACGATGGGAAATTGTTCTTGAGTTTCCTAATTTCAAGAAGCATTCATGTGTACCTTGTTTTGGTGTCTTTAGCGCCTCATGTTTGGTGCCCATTGTTAACTGAGACACTTTGCTAGGTGTGATGAACGAGAACAAACCAGCAACCCCCTTAGAGTTGGAGGCGTTTGGTTTGTAGATGCGCAGGTCGCTGCGCGTCTCTGCAAGGTGGAAATCTTGGCTTGGCCTCTTCGGTGATTCCAACGGACTCCCCTTACGACAGAGTACAGGGCTGGGAATCACCCACTTTGGTATCACAGAAAGGGTTGCCATCCATTAAAAGAAAACAGCCTTGGGATATACAACAAAAAAAGCCATGGTATAGAGGGTCACAACACTACCTGGAGTCTCCATGACCCTTTAAAAATGGGTCCATGACCCCATTATTCTGGGTAATGACCAACCATGTATTTTTTAAGGGTCAGAGGGAGACTCCAGGTAGTTACCAAACAATGGTTTATACTACCCCAGTTTGCCCTTCGTGCGGGGGTTGCGGAAGCCAACGTCTGCAAGCGGACCGATTCTCGCGGTTTTTTGCAGGTCGCGGAGGTCGCCAACTGGCAACCCTTCGCACAGGCCGAGAAGGTGCGGGCGGGCTGTTTCAGGGCGATGGTTTGTCCCAAACTTTTCCCACCTAAATTCCCTCATTTGGTGAAGAATATTAGTTCATGTGTCCTGTTGGTTTAAAGGGAATCTGTCATTACCTGGAATGCTTTTGTTTTTCCAGGGTCTCAAGCAAATGGAAAAAAGGGCTTTTCAAATATGGAGCCACCAAAGTGGCCCTGTTGGCTTCTCTTTAAAACCAACCACAAAGAGCACCCCAAAAGAAAACAGTCATGGTCAGAACCCAGAAAATACAGAATGGGTCGCAAAGGAAGGGAACCTATTCCCTTTATTGTTCGCAAAAAAACGTTCAACAACCTCCCCCCCAGGCCAGACCGCCAGACCAAACCAGTAAAAACATCATCCACATGCTGTTTACCCGGTGCACACCACACCCCCAAGGCAGGCAACCCCCAAAAACAGACGCGCCCTCCCCAAAAAATGGCCAGGTGTGTCATGCCTACACCTGGCGCCGGCGCCGTCTCAGCATGCTGCAGGCTGCACAGGCCGCCGGGGGTTCGCGAGACGGATCCACCATACTCAGCTCTGTTGCCCAGTGGTGCCCATGGTACAAGTTAACGGACTTGTTCTAAGCCCATCCATTCAGGAAGTGAGTACCTGGAGTCTCCTCCTTCTGACCCGAATCAAAAATGGGTCCATGACCAAGCATTATGTTGGGTTATGCCCAACCATTTTTAAAGGGTCAGAGGGAGACTCCAGGTAGACATTTTTGTTCTGAGGCAATCGCAGAGAAACCCCAAGCAACACCCGGCACCGAGCCTGTGAGCCCTTGAATCGCTCAGGCCTCAGCCGACACTGCGGAGCGGTGAAGGCGGGAATTGCACCGCTCACTGAGCTCAGCTGTGTGTGTGTGTGTGTGTTTCTTTCATGAAGAACGCCGGGCAAGGAACTTTGCACTTCAAAGCTCGGTCTTTGGCCATCGAAGGTCAACTGGCCGTGGGTCAAAAATAGGTACCCAGTATGGAACCCTGGTAAATGGAGAAGTAGACTAAAACCTGCGGTCCCCTGGCGGATTACTTCTGACCCATGCCCGACTCGTTCCGAAGATCCCTCGGTTTCCCTTCGCCGCGTTCCGATCTCGCGCCTCAAGAGATCCGTGGATGGGCCCTGCTGCTCCAGAGCTTAGAGACGTGTTCTGTGGAGACTTTCTTTGGGGGGGTTCTTTGTAAGCATAGGCGTCCCTTTTGGTGGTTTTGGCAAAAGAAGAGAGGGCGATTCCTGGTTTACCGGGTGGTTTACTCATCTACCAGGGCCATCTATTTCCCGCAAAAGGACACCTATGTCTGTAAGTTCGTACAAGAACCATGTCACTCGCATAAAGAGCTTCGGCTTTGTATAAAGAGCCTACCAAAACAGAGGGTGCTCTGCTTTTGTTCCCCATGGCCACTGGGGGTTGGTTCCCTTGAGAACCCACTTGGGTTCTCGCGGGTCAGGTGCCAGGTGCCCGATCAAGGGAGGCTTGGGGAGCGAAGCATGCCGAGCGGTTTCCCTCGCAGATCCCTAGCTTGTGGGTCCCTGGCTTCAGATACATCGCCGCTTGCTCATGGCTTGTGGCTTCAGCATTTGCCACGAGAGCCCAGAGCCCAGCATCGACACCATGGGGCACCACCATGGGGTAAGCACAGCATTGCCATGGGGTGAGCCGTCGGCTTCTTGCCAGTCAACGTTGCACCTCTATCTTGAGGACAGCATTGCTATGGGCGAGCCGATGGTCTTTTTTCTCCAGGCAGCCTTGTTTCAACCCTAGTCAGTCTCATGCCATTTGGCCATGGGTCAAAAGCCAAATCGTACGCCCAGTGAACATCCAACAATCCAACCACTAAAATAGGTTCTAGAGTGGGTGGTGAATTCACCTACCAACCAAAATGGGATCCCAAAACGGGTTTTCACCACCAGCCATTTCTTTGTATTCAGACCTGTATTTGCGGTGTCCTGATGGGTGGCCAAGTCCTTCAGAGCGGACGCGCCTCGACTGAGGATATATTCGAAAGAACTCTGCAGCTGGCGTTGGTTTTGTGTAAGGCTACGCTTTGTTGGTGGGTTTGAAGGGCAACCATTACTGACACCACCAGTTGTGTTCCTATGTTGACACATATATATATATATATTACACTTCGTATTTGACGATGTTGATTTCTGATAGTCTGTTTGTTTGGGGAGGACATGAGGGTGCAAATGTTGGGCTTCCCCTTATCAGGGGCCCACCCAAAAAGCCGAGCGGCAGTTGGCTTTCTCTCTCGGAGGTGGGCTGCAGGGGAGGTCCTCCTTGCAGGGAGCTGGCATTTCAGAGAAGCGGTTTCTCACCCGCTGGAGACAGAGGAACAAGATACTTCCGTACATGCGCATGCCGGCTATGGAGGCTCGCTGGTGTACAACCTCAACAAGGAGAAGTTTGAAGCACCAACACCGACAAGGACTTCATAGTCCACTTGCTGGATGATCGCACGATCACGCCATCACGCCACGGCGCAGAGACGGATCAAGGATCGAGATCAAGGTTGACAGCGCGCGTGAGCTACATGGGCACCCCAAGAGATATTTTAACACCGAGGGGTTCGACGTCGCGGTTCCTGCTGCCGAACATTGCACTTACGGACCGCCGGGGGGGGGGGTCACTATGCATAGGCCCAGGCTGAAGAGAGTCACACTAAACAGCCATGTGCTTGGTAATGATGCCTAAGGCCCCCCCCCCCTCCTGCCCAGGATGGAACTACTTCTAAAATTTAATCAAATAGAATTCAGCTTACATCATCTATTCTTTACTAATGCATATGGAATCATCTTATTTAGTCTTTCTCTTTTGTTTGTCATATCCACCTCGGTTCCCATGCAACGCCCTCAGGTTGATATCCGCTGCGTGGTTGATGGCCTCTTGGCAGGAAGTTCTGACGTCTTGCGGCCTTGGTGCTGTCATGTTTGGGGTTCCCCGTGTTTGTTTTAACAGGGCCTCCCTACAATGAATGGTTGGTTCGTTTTGTTTTCCCTTCCAAAACAACAACAAAACAGTACCCTCAAACGAGCCGGTGGAGTCTCCTTCTGACCCTTGAAAAATGGGTGGGTCCATGACCCAAAATAATGGTTGGATGAAAGTGGATCCTGCAATGGTGGACCAAGGGGATGCTTGTTGGGAAACAATTTTCATTTTTGTTTCTTGTGGTTTAGTGGTTGAAATCCAACCACTTAACTGCTAAAACTCAAGTTTTTGCTCCCCTTCCAACGTCAGCCAAGTTCTGCGGGTTTTGAACATCAGCGTTTGGGTTTCTTGTTGTGTTAAACATCGCCTTCCTCACGCAGTTCCCGATTTGAGGCCCGGTGATAGTGAACTGAACTCTTCCGAGGCTTTTGCTGGTCGGCGTTGTGCACTTGCCGTCAGTACATATTGGTTTCACAAAAGACCCCACCTGCTATCATATTTTTGGAAGCTGGCCGCAATCTCCCTGTCACTCGGCCGAGCTGTTGACTTGCTTGTCGGAATTCCCGGTTGTTCAGGCACCGCTTTCGGTTATTGTTTGATCTGTTCCCTGCTAAACAGATCAACCAGAAAACGGATTATTTTTTCTAGCAGGCCGACGTATCCTTGCATGACCAGCTGCGTGTGAAGGGCCGAACCTTGAGACAAATTGTCGCTTGCCCGTCAGACGCTTTTCCAGAGAACTTGGGTCTTTGCCCCCAGATCGCTTTCGGAGTGGTTCGAAGCGGCTGTTGGGAATAGTTTCCTGCGGGTCTGCAGGGATTGTCATAACCTTTATCGGGGATGTTGTACGAGCAATGTAACGGTTCCTGTTGAGAGGATGTCGCAGATGTATCTACACAGCTGGAGCACATTGATTGGAAAATGTGGAATCATGAGGACTGACAACTGCTGAGGACCTGCAGTTGCAGTGAAGTGACATGAGAACAGCATAGCAAACTTAGGGCTATATTGCGGTTGCAAGGATAGCAAAGAGGCAAGCCAATGATCTCCATCAGTCGGTCGGTTCACAGTACAACAAACTGTGCACAAGCACAGTTGCAAGTTGCAAGTAAACCAAACACAAAGTGTGGGTGTGTTTGTTTTAATAGGACCTCCCTAAAACAAATGGTTGAACCTTTTTGTTTCCCTTCCAAAACAACAACAAAACAGTACCCTCAAAAACGGACAGCCCGATATCGGGAAAATCCAGCGTTGTTTGTTTTGTTCGGGGCTTAAGCTCAAATTTGACCCAGGATCAATCAGCCGCGGACGATTTGTTGAAGATATCACAAATTGAATGTAGGAACCCATGAACCCCGAACCCGAACCCGAAGGGGCTCGACATTCTGCCAGGGTCCCTACTGTATTTTTGTCCAGGGTCTTTAAGTCCTTTGGGCAGTTTTTCTTGTGCGCCCCGTTTCAGACAGAGAGGGCAGGGCAAGCGGTCAACTTGAGGTGCGTGTTTCCTTTTTGCAGGGCGACACAAACAGGAGCCCTGTTTTTGTTGTCGGAGCCTATGTTCTGAGAAGGAATGACTAACCATTGTACTTTGGTTCACCCGGAAATGAGGGTGTTTCAGAATGCGGGACTGGATGGAATATTTGGTCCCCGATTTTGAGAGACCGCCACCGGCTCGTTGCTATGCCTATCATTCCCATGCCCCTTGTTTGCCCAAGCCTTCAGGCGTTCGAGCTGGGCCCCTCCTCGCCTTCCGTGCGAGCCATGGAGCACACTACGCGCTTAGCGGCTCGCCAGCGAGGGGGTGGGGGGGGGTACCCGGATACCACCTCCCAGAGGGTCCAAGTACCTTCTGAGGTACTTGGACCCCTTTTTCCCCCCAGAAGCATTTCTGAGGAGGTACTTGGACCCTTTTCACCTTGCTTTGCGTGACAACCCGACAAGCAGAGGGATGTGTTTTTTCCGTTTCAAGACGTTTCACCTGCATAAGGAACAAGCATGCTCAGAAATCATGGGAGGCATTGCAAGGCCAGAAAAAATAGTGAACGCGTGAATCTGGTCCACACCAGGAAGGCAAACATGGAGCTCGCAAGGCAGCGGGCGCTTGGCGCTGTCAATTGGAAGCTCCTTGCCTTTTGCTTGAAGGCCCTGAACTACTCTCCCATCGGTCGGCGAGTGATGTGTTTGCCTTGCAGATGTGTGAGTGTTTAAAAGCAAGGGGTGCTCTTTTGTGCTTAATACCGTGGCTGGACAAGATCCTGCAGGTGGTTTATCCCCATTATTCGTCGTAGGGTTTGTCCCAAGTGGTGCGAATGGATTTCGTCCACACAGAGTATTGTAGTCTTTTGACACCAGCAGGACACCCCCCGATGTTTCTACCTGCGGCTTCATTGCCGGGTTCGTTGCAAGGCCAACGCGCGGCTCGGAGCGCTGAAGACGATCATCTTCTTCGGGAAGATGGACGGGGACGGCGCCTTGGTTTTTTTGTTGGGGCCCCTAAGTGCCTTGAATTGGAGATTTGGGGATTTGGGGAGAAAGTTTGTTGTTTGCATGGTGCTGTTAGGTTGTGACACTGTATGGCTTGCACCGCCCTTTTATGTTCCATCTTCAGCGTTGCAGGGAAGTACGCGAGTTGTTCGCAACCAAATAGTAGTGAGAACACACGCCGGTTGAACCGGTTGAGTTTCCCAAACCCCTTTGGCCGTGGGGAGACAATCATTTGGCATGTGGCTTGGTATGCCTTGGTATAGGGGGTGATCAATATTCCTGGCCCCAAATGACCATGGGTAGCCTTTCAAGCATGTGGCGGACATATCATATTTTTTCTTGGTTTTCCAAGCAAGGGTCATGCTATCTACCCCAGTAGTGTTTCCCCTACTAAAACAGACTACCGAAACAAGGGCGCCCATATTCTAACCTCTCTACTGGAGGACCTAGCTATGTTTACCGGACCCTTTAATCAACCCCCGTATGCAAAAAATGTTCAGAGCTGTGCTTTGGCTCTTGGATGTGTCGCCTGCGCTGACTGCCTCCCCTCAAGGCTTAATCCTTCCCCGGGGTTGCGAGAAAAGGATCTCCTTGGTGGTTTTCCCAACAGGGGTTATAGACTGGCTTCGGTTTGGTTAAAACCATTTATTTTTCAATCCATCTTGTTTCTGGACTGCTGTTGCTATTGGGTTGGATCTTTAGACTTTAACTGTTTGGAAATCAAGGGTTTTCTGAATTCAAGCCACAACAAGCTAAACTTTTGCAGAGGGGTCAACAGCAACCAAGCTTTGAACCCACTTGCAGGCCCCTTCAGCGGCGAGTGCTACGTGCAGAGCAACTCTGTGTACGGTGCCGCGATCGTTGCTAGCTCAGGTGTCGAATGTCCTAGACGTGGGGCAAATCATGAGAACAGATGTTTGTTGTTCAAAGGTCCGCTTCCTAAAGTGCTTGGTTGAATTGCTTGTGGTTTCCTTTTACCAATCCAAGGGAGGTCCGAATTCGAATTTGAGAAACAGAGCGACCCATTTCATCCCCCAAAAATGCGATTAACCTTTTCGGCGTTTGTTCCAACAATTAATTGCTTGAACCATTTTCAAGCAGGCAGTTGCTTGCCAGCGTTCAATGAAGATGATATCATCGAACACGTCAGCGCAGAAGCTGGGACAATCCTCACCAAAACTTGGAGTGAGTTGCAGTATGCAGTATGTGCCATGCTACGGCCATGAGAAGGAAACATCGCACTCAGCTGCCACACATTTGCCGCAGATGACGAGTTGCATCATACATCTGGCCATGGGTCAACACCAATGGGATCCCATTTTGGTTGGTCAATGAATTCACCACCCATTTTAGAACCTATTTGAGTGGCTGGATTGGGATGTAACCACTGGGGGTACGATTTGCGTTTTGACCCATAGCCATGTGGCCACGGAGGAATTCCGAGCAGAATCCTTGGCAGGGCCCATCTCTTCACAACAAAAATGTAGCATGCAGTCACTTGGTGGTGCCATGGGTCTGCCGCATTCATGCTTGGGGTGTTTTTTTCTTCAAGGAGTCATTGCCTCCGAAGGCACCGTTTGCCCCGACTTGACGGTTGGCCCGCCAATAAAAAACGACATGGCTCCCTGAAAGTCAGAGATTCAGAGATGGCTCCCTGAAAGCCATCCCCCCTGTTTGGGCTCAAGCATCGTTCGAACTGGATTTTTCTGAGCAAGGAATTCAATCGGCAGAGATCTTAAGTTTTTTTGTTGTTGGGCTGCGGGTTTCGAATTCTTTGACATTGGTTTAGTATTGGTTGTAAAAAAACGTCCCCTAGTCAGACTGCAGTTGTAGGCGGGACATTTGCCCCTGTACCAGGCCTTCCCAGATAGCCAAGTTGCAGCTTTTTTCAGTCAAAGTTGCTGGTTTTTGGGGTAAAGTGCATGGCAGGTTCATTGTGGACAAGGATTGATCCAACTGAGGCTTTGCCGCAGGTTGCCCGGAGCTGTGGTTGGCCTGGCACTCTCGTCGCGGCCTTTCGGACGGACATGCTTCAAGCGGATCTGGGGGTAAAAGCTTCCCCAGAATGCTCCTTTTTTTTTGGGGGGGGGGTCCCTTTGTTTTCCACTAACCAGGCATTAGTTTTTTTTGCTGGGGTAGCCAAGAAAGCAGCTCATCATGAATCATAGCTTGATTTTTCATGTGAGGGTGAAAAGACACCTTGATTTGGGTAGGTAGGGGATGGTCATCATCGGTGGCGGGACAAGCCTAAGGATTCATTCTCAGTACCATGACCATGGCAACCACAGATTCGGAGTTTTGAGAACACACTGCAGCTGAGACGCCTTGATTTACTTGACGGACAACAAACCTTCGAACCCGGCCTGCAGATTGCAAATGCAGCCGTTGGGATGGACGCACCCCTATGAATATTGGCATACACCATATCCAACCGGTGCGCTTCGTGGATGAACCATTCACATTGTCCTTCATCCCGTCCCAGCGCACTTCTCTTTCAGGGCTCCAAAGCGCGAAGAATGTTCTTTCAGCCGCAGTGCCAGGTGAATCATTTTTTTTGAATAGGGGAAGACTCCGCAGGTTCAGTGCCGGAACCTCCGTAAAATGCCACTCTGCGCACAATTGTCTACAGTGTACTGCATGGTCCTCGCCATGGGCTGACTGCAGCACGGGTATGCCGTTGTTTTGTCCCTCCACCGGCAGTTTTCTTTGCAAACAGGATGCGCCTGCTTGTGATCAGCTCCTCAGGTTTCTGACATGGAGAAAGGGGCCATTTGCAGAAAGGCGCATCGCCTTCTGGCCCTTGGTCAAGCCATTTCTATATGGCTGTGGTTGTCAAAACCGTTTTGGTACCATTTTGGGGTTGGTGAATTCACCACCCATGTTAGTCTATTTTAGTGGGGGATTGGGATGTTCACTGGGGGTACGATTTGGATTTTGACCCCATGGCCATATTGGCCCAGCTCCGCCAATCTCAGGCTTCTGTCAGGATCTACCTGCTTTGTCTTGCCAACTTCCTGCTTCAGGCTTCGGCTAGCGACGGGGGCAGATGCAGATGGTGCAGCTGTGTGTCAGAGATCCCCAATTCCCAGGGATCCTTCTTTCTAGAAAACCACCAAAACTCCTGGGGAAATGGCTGGTTCTTGAAAAGAACGATGGCTAAAAAGAATGGGGAATCAGCCCCAAGAACAAGCACCAGTGTTCGGGTCATGTCACGGTGCAAAGCGACGATGTCAAGTTAAGACTTGTCATTGCAATGTATTGCGCTCGCTTGCCCAAGAGCATTTACCTTGCGGGGCCTTATTGAATGTCTATTTTGCTCAAATCAAAATGCACCGGTCACAAGAGTTTGCCAGTTTTATATTGGGTCAAACACAACTCGGGGCTGTTCTTCGCGAGGCCTACTTGATCTCCATGATCGGCGAGGAGAATCTGGCATGATCCAGTTGCTTCCTAAACCCGCGCAGGTTCATTGTCCTCTCGGCCAATGCGCTGCTACCTTGCAGATGAGACCCTGTAGACTTGCCAGACAAACAAAACACGAGTCGATCATAGCGGGAAGCGGCATAGTCACAGATCGCCCTAGCACGTACATTCATACATCCCAGCACCTTCCACAAAAGATAATCAACTTTCCGTGTGCATGCGGGGACATTCGTAATCAACTCGAAGATGTTGATATATTGAATGTCATTGAACCACCCGGGTCTGCTGTCTTTCTTGATGAAACTTTTTGGTTGGGTAGTTTTGAAGGTACAGCTAGAGGTAATCCAACATTTTTGGGGGTCCTCAAAGTTCAATAGTCTGAGTCATTCATTGACCCTTTTATCTTTTTCGCTGCTACCAAGAGTTGCTGAGGAAAGGGGTCTTGGCCACGCTGTGAACAAGGCACATACCATGTGTGAAACAAAGGTGCCACCTTTTTTTTGTTTGACACTCTGGGTCCCTTTCGGCGGATTCACTGAAATCCAGAGCCATGGAGCCATGGGAAAGTTGACGCCTAAGAGGCCTAAGAGACGCGTCTCTTCTCGTGCTTGACCGCGTCTCTGAAGCATGGGGCACGTCTAAGCGAATTGTGAGTTCAGGAATAACCTTTCACGTCTCTTTGGGACTGGCGTGTTTGTAGGGTGGAACCATGGCACTGACTCGAATGAGAAACTCCGACCATGGCACATATGATAAAAACAAGCTTATTCCTCGAGAATAAATCCTCCCCTTCCTCTTCGGGTCTCCAGGAGCAGAACTTTTGGTACCCCTTTGCGGGGCAGATGCACCTCTGTGACTTCGGTTCTGCCATCCAGGACGTATGCGGTTTGTGAGGAATCTTGATCGGGAACCCGTGGGTGGACAGCATCTACAGGCCCAGTGTTGTCAACCAATTATTGTTCAGGGTGTGCTCGGGAACGTTCATATGTCGCAACACAATGGGGCCAAATGAAAAAATGTACTTCTGCAGATTGATGATTAGCATGGACCCGCCAAAGCCTTTTTTCTTACAGGAACATGTCTCTGGTGAAGCCCGTGATTTGGTTCAAGGTCAATCTGCAGGGCAGTAACTGTCATCAGGAGCAATCCGCCAGGGGACAGATCGTATATTGACTTTCCTAGCCCTCCATAGACCCCAGAAATAATGAGAGAGGAAACCCAAAGGACACCAATCAATTTCTGCTTGAAACATCCATATTTCTCAAAGCCAAGCCCGGGCCATGAGGTTCCATGATCATCTAGCACGGTGCATGGTTGGTTTACTTGCAGCAACACCGGTGGTGGTTCGTGTATGGATTAACGATTGGGTTATGTCGGGTTTATGTGTTGCTTCTTGTGATGTGTTTTTTTTTCTTTTTCGGGGAAGCAGTCGGGATTGGTGGTGTATCAACCACTAATATAATTTCAAGTTTTTTCCCAAGAGGGGCGAAACTAGCATGTCACCCAGAGTATGATCCCAAAACCATACGAATCAAAGGCTCTCGTTAGAGCTCGAAACAGAGCTCTGTGTCGCAGATGGGTGTGCCCTTTTTAGCGGGGGGCACCAGTAGTTCTCTTGGGCTTGTTTGAAACGGAGCTGAAAGGGAAACCATCCGGTTTGGGCTTCCCGCACTTGAAGACAAACCCAAATATATGAAGTGTTGTGCAACCAAGTCTATCAAAAGGAAAACGGTCTTCCTGATATCTTCCTTTAGGTTTGACCTTCCGGTGGCAATGTGCGAAATGCAAAATCCGGTCCATACTCATTTGTGGGCCACCCTGAGTGTGTCTGCATTTTATTTTTATTTATTTTTTCGCTGGTTGGTTCCTTAGGGTTCCCCTCAAAGCCACGGTGGCTTTGTCGAGGGCACGCTGAAAAAGGTTCCTCGAACGATGAAAAAGAAAACTATCAATTTGGATTGGTCCCCCAATCCCCCTACAACCCAAAACGGAGCCCCCCGAAAGGAGATACCTCCGTAACGATGTGTTTGGGGTTCCATAGGTCCTTTACATGGGCAGACCAGTGGGGCAAAACAAATAAAAGATGACGTTGCGCATGGTCGTTTGGGGCCCGAACGGAATCTTGCTCAACCCCCATACGGGGGTGTGTTTTTTAAGGATCCTTTTTGGGTGGCTTTAAAGAGAAGGAAAACCAAAGCCCATTTTTCGGGGTCCGACTCCTTAATCAAACACACCCATAATATACTTAAAAGATGACATTTCAACCACTAAATGGGGACACTTACCCATGGTCATTTGGAGGCCCTAAATGGAATTTTAAATGATCAACCCCCATACGCATGAGGCTTTGTCCAAGCCTTCCGGTGTCCCAGGACTGCCCTGACGGCAAAAACTGCCTGGGGCCTGGTGGCACGAACTACACCTACCCGCGGCTCTACGGCTACGACTCCCGGCGATCATGTATGTTGCTTGTTTGTTTGTTTGTTTGTTTGTTTGTTTGTTTGTGTGCTTGCTTTGTTTGTTAGTTTTAAGGGAGGGTGTGTGTCTCTTGCCAAAGTGGGGTGAAGTACCCTAAGACGACCTGTCGGAAACCCGTTCTTGCTTTGTCGTTGGGTTCACTGGATCATTGGCTTGTTGATGGTTGACAGGGTCCAACAACTTTCAATCCTGCGGCAAGCCACCTGCCGCAGGACCGGATTTGCTGTGTAGCTACCAAATCCACGGGCAGCCCTATAAATCGTGGGATATACCACCAACCCCAACTGATACCTGAAGGCGCCATGACCCACAAATGGGCTCATGCACCCAACAATCAGTCCCCCCAGGTGTTGAGGGGCGTTTTGCTTACATGAGCCCATGTGAGGGTCAGAAGACTCCAGGAACCAAATTAGCACAGGATGGAAATGAGGGGTCACCCCCCCCCACCCAATTTTTTTAGGGTTAACCCCCCCCTTTGGCTGGATTTGCCCATGTGAGAGTGGACAGGATTTGCTCCGGGAGCCGAGGATTTGTGGAGCACTCGCAGCTTTGTGAAGCAGAGCTTTCAGGCGCTGTGAAGAGGGGGGGCGAAGAGCGCAGGAGCAGGTCCTGTCTTCCATTTGCTGAATGGTTTTTTCAATTTTTACCTGTTGGTTTTAAAGGGAATCGATTTCACTACTGTTTTTTGTCAGGGGACTTGAGCAAATGGAGGTGGTGCAACCAGCCGCCCGTTTCTTTGGCCGTTGTTGGGTGTGGAACTGGAAAGGGGATCCATTGAAAGTGACCCGAAAGTGGGGGATCTCATTTTTTGGTTGGGTGGGTCAATGTTGTGTCCTAGTCATTTGTGTGATTGCTCTTGGGGGTTCCGACACTTAACGCCTATCGCCTTTGGCCAGGGGCGTCTCTTTCTGCCCTTGCCAACTTTGATTCTCCAGCACCCATGCACCCCACATAGGTTGCAAGCATGGCCAAGAGGCAGTTGGTTGGAAATGGCCAAGGGTGGACTTCCCAAGATCGGTTGGATGTGAGCTGATTCAAATTATGGGGCGTTGACACACCAGCCCACTTGCCCAAATTGGAAGGTTTACCCTTTCGCCTATCTTCTGTTTCTTTTGAGTCATGGGAGTCATGGTTGCTAGAGCCCAGGGTATGAAGCATGACAGGTGCGCAACAAGTTGTGTCGCTTTCCGGTTGGTTGGGTGCCCCATTTCCGGGAAATGGCTTCTAAGTTGCTACCCTCCCTGCCACAAACATAGCAGCTGGATGGGTATTTGGAAGTTCACTTTCCTCTTGTGACCCCCCTGTCAGGTGGGCTTCATCCATGCCAGGTGCCTGAAGTACCTTTTGTCCCAAAAATGTCGGGGCGGCAAACAAGAAAGCCATGAAGTTGAACACCCCTGGGTCCCCTAGTAGTGCCCTTTTACCGTTTCTTTTTTGGGGGAGGGTTCCCCTACTGAAACAGACTACAGAAGAAAAAAAAAGGCTAGACCTAAGCAGGAGCAATCCCCTCTGAAAAGGCGCCGGGGCGCTGACAGTAAATCATCTTATCTTAATTCAACTCTTTTAATTGTTTGTTTGCTTTGTCTTATATGTTGCTAATTTCTGTACTTTACCATCTAGTTTCTTGTTACTCAGGGGGTTCTGAGCCAAAAAAGGGGGTCAGAACCCCTGCAAAACTTAGGAACCTTTTGGAAAAGGATAGCCGCTCCCCTGAGTAAAAAGAATAGTATCAAATCATGTAAAGCACCACATAATTTGCTACATTGGTCGTAAGATAGTCTGATAGTAGAATAAAAAGTTAAAGCTTTGATTTACTGTACTATCTGTCAGAGCGCCCCGGCGCCTTTTCAGAGGGTATTGCTCCTGCCGAGGTCTAGCCCTCCTATCGGGGGATCGGCGCGCCGCTGTCTAACCTCTCCACTGCAGGACCTAGACCCTTCCCCGCGCCACCGCCCCCCGAAAAAAAAAAATCGCGAGCCAAAAACCCCACCTTTCGGAACCCGCAGGCGGTTTTCCCCCACACCGGCCTGGACCAAATCGACCCCGGGGAGTGCCTGGCCCAGGGGTGTGGGGGTCCACCTGCTCGTCCGAAGCCTTTTTTTTGGAGCTGGCGCCCTTTTTGGGGGGTCCGTTTTAAAAGGGAAACCACCGGTGGAAGATCTTCTTTTTGTTAAAAGCCACACCCTTTGGTATCTCAATTGTGTATGGAAAGACCTCATTTTGCTTTGGGGGGCCCTCCTTTAAACCACACACCCTTTAAAGTTTCTAAGTTGTGCATGACGACATGTTTGCGTTATTTGTTGTTTGTTTTTCCCATTACGGCACCTCAGAGAGCCCTTGGGTAAGCTCCGCATTCTCATCAGAATGCTCAGGTTGAGACATGTTCACTGGGTGTCCAAGGGGGTGTTTCCTCAAGATCTGGATCCCCTGTCAAACGAAACACCTCCAAAATGGAAGCCTTCCCGATGCTAAGAGACTTTGTGCATGACCTGCATTGCAACTGGCTTCAAACTCTTATGTCATGTTTTTTGTGTTTCCGCTCGAGAGCGTACAATGATTCAAGCAGTTGGCCAGGGGGTATTTTGGGAAGTTTGCGTGTTCCTGGAGCACACACCCTTATTTCCTGGGTACTCTCCTGTACTATGGCTGGCTTTCATAGGTTGCTACCAAATTTTCATGGTTCATGAGAAATCGACCAAGGGTTCATGGTTCATAGTGGGAACCCAGGATTAGCAACAACCCCGCGATCGATGCATTCGGCTGCGTCCCGGGGACATGAGACAGAAAACATCATTTCGCTGAGGTACGGCCTGGAAAGCTTCTGGTGCAGCAACTCGGACTTCCACAAGCCACAAGCCACCAAAGTTCACTGTGTTGCCCAGTGGTGCCATTTTTTCCCGTTTTCTGGGCAAGGGTTTCCCTTTAAGCTCAACCAACAAAGAACGGGTGCTCCGTGTTTCCATGGGCACTGGGCATCTGAGTGGGTGATCAAAAGTTCCTTTGCATGGACCATTGCATGGATGAATATTAGGAGAATCAACAAACAAAGTATCAGTCGTTTTGGGGCCAGGAATATGGCTCAACCCCCCATTTATTGAATTAGAGTCCCCGCAAAGGTCTTGAGGATGTTTCAGAACTGACATATGACGCTCCCCCCCGCCAACCAGGATGTTTCAGAACTGGACATTGTATGACACGCCTCTCCACATTTACACGAGATCCCCGCAATGGGGCAGGAGGCACATCCATGAGGACCATGGGGTTCTGCGTAAAACCTATCTGATTTCTGGAATCGCCCAATGCCACGGAGAATGCCCGCAAAGAATGCTTGCCGCATCTTGCCGCCCCATCTTTGCTAAAAGTATGCGTGGATCGCATACTACATTCAGCCATCATGAGTCATGAATCTCTCTCAATGATCGCCCTGAAGGGCTGTTCATTTTGCTTCGCCTTTCGGACTTGGCGAAGCGGAAAGGAAAGCGAGTCTTTGGCTTGATTGTTGTTCGTGGGAGCCCGGCGTAGACAATGACACGGGAGCATCAGGTGATGGTTTCTTCTGCAAGGGGCAAAAGCCACATTTCCGCTGCAGATCCTGAATCAACACGCACGCAGAGCTTCCCCGCGGCCTCTGTGCCAGTGTGTGGCCCTCCTCAAATAGGTGCGGGGAAAATGGCGCCACCCCATGTTGCCCTAGAATGGGCGCCCCATGTTTCAGAAAGCGGGTGGGAAGTGAGGTGGCAACGGGTATTCATGGGGGCTGGCAGGGAGGAGGGGGAGGGAGCCCAGATAAGCCCTTATTAAGCCCCTAGTAAGTATGGTGCTTATTGGGGCTCCCTCCCCCACCCCCTCCCTTCCCCCCCAGCCCCCCTGAGGTATAACCACTGCCCCGATTTGCCCGCATCCGCCTTCTGCTGAGGGCTGGCCTGCGTGTCCTTGTTCCTGCTGGCCACCATGGATGACCTCAGCGACAACCTGCAGAGTGCCAAGACCGGAGGGAACTGAGATGGCTATGGGTCAAAATGAAACCAGGAACTGGACCGCAGGTTTTAGTCCTGGGTTCCATTTACCAGGGTTTCATTTTGGGTACCCACATTTTTGACCCACAGCCACTGTACTCGCCAGTTCTTTTTGTTGGGGCGCTTGGCGCTTGGCATCTTGACCGCGATTTTTCAGGGGGCCTCTTCCAAACACTGTCTGGTTGCGCCTGCAAAAGTCAAAAAATCAAAAGGGGCTTCCCTCCCTAGGGCTTGCGCCTGCAAAAGTCAAAAGACAACTTCTGCCCCCCAGGGCCCTAAGAGCACCCGGCTTTCGGACACTCGCCAGGACTCTTCTGATGACACCAGCGGAGCCCGAGCCGTGGGTGGAGATGGACGTCCCTGACTGGGCCAGCAAACAAGATGTGAAGCCCCTCGGCTGAGCATAGCGGTCGTTGTTTTCTTGTTTTGGTTGGCCCCGTCTTTGGCTCGGAGTGAGGTTTTTGTGTGTGTTTTGGTTGGCCCCTTGTTTTGGTCAGGGTGAGGCTCGTTGCTTTTTTGTTGTTGCCCCGTGTTTGATCAGAGTGAGTTTGTTGTTGGTTGTCTCGTAGAATATGTGTTGTCACCCAAACATTGTGTTCATCAGCATTTAAGATGATGCTTTCCTGTATGATCCAACATCGCACACACTCTAGACAAGGATCGGTACCACTGCTTGTTGTCCACTGGAGCCACTCTGCAAATTGTTGCGTTGCTGGTGATCGGGTTTCCTTTTTGTGACACGTCGCCCTTTGGGGGTTGCCACACAAATTGCCCTGGCAGAGTAATAGGTTGAAGGCGAGGCTGCTGAAAATCCTGTCGATCCAGGCCTTCGCCTCCATCTTCCATTTGTTACGCATGTTGACTAGGTCCCCCAGCTAGGTACCCTTTTAACGTTTCTTTTTTGGTTGGGAGGATTCCCCTACTAAATTAGACTACCTAAAAAAATGGTACCCTTATTCTACCCTCTCTCCTGGAATGGGCAGCAGCTGGGCGTCTCACTGGGCTTATAGGGTGTGTTTTTGAGGTTAGTTTAAAGGGAAGCACCAACTTATGGGTCCGATGTCCCAGCTTAAGCACATGGCCCAGCGGTTTGGTATGTGCGGCCACGTTTGGCTTCAAGGATCCAATGAGCCGACCATGGTCGGGTGGTCCTTGAAAGCACGCGCGCAAATCGCTGGCGGACAGGGGAGCCCAGATGTTACTGGGGTCACTATGTTGACCATTTCTGGGGGTATTCACAGTGTGGCGGTTTCCATTTAAATTACCAGCTGTGTAACTTTGGTGCTGATTCTGGTAGAACAATGGCGCCAAGTCTACAAACCCAGAGTCCACGGCCCTTCAAAGATGGGGTCATCTACCAAGAACGAGGGGGGCACCCTGTTTTTCAGAAATCACGGAGACTTCAGGAAAGTGGCAGTTTCATGGTTTAACCACAAGACCTCTTCCGGCCTTAACCCCACGAGAAAACTGAAAAACCGGAGCCCTGGGGTCTGCTTTTGGCTATAAGGCAGCCTTGAGAGAGGGGCGACTTAAAGTGAAACCAAAGGGAAACCACCGATCTTGTGGGACGTGGAATATGATCAGCACCTTGACCAAGCTTTAGCTAACACAGAAAGGTGGTTTGGATTGGTGGCTTGAACCCCTTCTTCGGGGTAAATGGAAAACTACTCGCTAACCGCACCACCGAGCTCTCCACCGAGCTCTGTTTGAGGGAAGCTGAAAGCGGTTTCCCCTTGAAGAGTGGCACCTGGAAGCTGTAGGCAGACCTGGTTGATTGCAAAACGCAGCCTGTCAACTAATCAAAGCCTACTTGCTGAGTACCTTCGTTGCTAGAAACAACTTTAGTATAGCTTTGTGCCTGGCAGACCAAATATGGCTATGGTTCAAAGCCATTTTGGGATGGGTGAGTTCACCACCCATTTTAGAGCCTATTTCAGTGGTTGGATTGGGATTTGTTTACTGGGGGTACGATTCGGTTTTTGACCCATGGCCATATGAGTGGTATAGAACCTCCATACCTCCAAAACCCGAACCCCGAGTCTCGACCATGTGCGAATGAACTCAATCAACAGCAAGGGGCCCCATGTTTAAAGGGTCAGAACACCAACGTGGAAGAGCCGAAAGGTCAACAGTCGGATTTTGACCCATGGCCAAATAGAATCCGAGCAGTTTTGTTCTGCAAGCCGAGGGAGTTCAACGACCACACAGAGCTGGACTTGGTGAACTTCAAAGTGGCGGGCATGCCGCTGCATTGGAAGCTCCTGAATGCGCCTCGTTGGGCGTGCCCGTTGCTTTCTGCGGATACATGGGTAGTCAAAATGAAACCACCAGGAATTGGACCGCAGGCTTTTTAGTCCTTATTTCTACTTACCAGGGTTCCATTTTGGGTGCCTATTTTTGACCCCACTGCCACATGCTCAAAACACCCCGTGGGCTTCGGGGGGTTATAAGGTTATAAGTCATGGACTCCTTGATGTTGGACAAGCATTCAAAGGGTTATTTGGCTGTGGGTCAAAAATGTGTACCCAAAATGGAACCCTGGTAAATGGAGACATGGACGAAAGCCTGTGGGTTAATTTTGACCCACACCCATTTTAATGGAACCAGGGCCATCAGGTTTCGACCATCATGTGAGCAACGACATCAGACTTTGGTTTGTGCATGGATTTTTGGGCGGAGCAAATCAAGGTGTTCGGTTGGGGAAGATCAGCCATGGACGAACATCCGGGTCTTTTTAAGGGACTGCCCCCAGAAATGCTGTGTTTTTTCGGGTTCCCTTAAAACCACTCCAAAAAACAGGTGTTCCTGGAGTACTCCAGGTTCTAAGAAAAAGGTGAGCCAACCATATGGGATGCGCAAAAAACAATACGAAAAACAATATTATTCCGGAAGGGTTTTGTGTTTTTTCCTAGGCCTGCGGATGAGGATTAGCCCCCCCCCCCGTTTGGAACGACCTAAAGCACGGCAACCTGTAATTCACTGACTGGTTGGGCTTCATGCAGACTTCACTTCCCGAGTTCATGTTTTTGTGTTTTTTTTTTGGGGGGGGGGTGGACAATTTGAGTGGTAAACAACAAGTTTGGACTTTGTCTGGCCCGTCAACTCAGGAAGTCAGATGCAGATTGGAGGCCAAATGCTGGAAGGCTTTCTAGTACCCGTGGACATGTTCGCGAATCGTTGACGAGAATGGTGTACGTCTAGCTCCCCCAGTAGTGCCCTTCTCTCCCGACTTTTTTGGGGGAGAGTTCCCCTACTAAAATAGACTACAGAAACAAGTTCATACCCTTATTCTAAACCTAGACCTGGCGCAAGCTGACAGACAGGCGGTTATAGGCATCCAATAGCCCCGGCCAGTGAGAGAATCAGCAAAAGCAACGGTATGGGTTGATACCCTCCCCAAAGCAAACATGGAACCTGCACAGGGGTGCCCTGTGAAGGGTCTATGTTCGCTTTTGGAGGGTAAATTGTAGCTATGCTAGCTGTCGTTGAGCAGGGACACCGCGAAATGGTTGATTTTTCGATTTGCATGCTTGTTGCAGCGACAATACGTATTGCAATCGCAACAAACTACAGCGTTTGGATGCGCAGTCCAAATGACTTCGGCCTCCTGCAGTTGCTAGGCTGAGAAAGAGAGACAGAGAGCAAGATAACTTGCCCCTTTGGAACTTGGCCAAAGGCATCAACAAGCAATCACTGATGCACTATGGCTGATCAGAAGGGAGGATGTAATGGATGTAGCTGTCCGTGTTGACCACAATTTGGTTGTTGAATACTGCTTACCGGAAGAAAACACATAACACACAATTGTGACTGTTTAAGCATTGTCCAGAAGAAACATTGTGTTCATTGCAGTTGATTGCCTGACGATTGATTGGCTTTATACTCAAGGGCCAAGCACGGAAGCATTCAGGCCATTATCATTCTGCTGCCGAAGACGCTGCTTTGGATTGGAGTGGTGCGTTCCGGCGTGCATTACCTGATGGAGACTGGAGATATCATAGACGTGGTGGTCAATGGAATGGCTCTCAGCTTTATCCTCAGCGTGCCTTTGCTTGATAGATGCAGGCCCTTTTGTCAACGCATGCTTCAGATATTTGCCCGATTTGGACCTGAGTGGGTTGGCCCAAAAGCAACTCATGTGGTTTTGTTTGCCACTGAATTGTCTTCCCAAAGCTTTTAATGCAGAAATCACGGAGTGAATAGCTTGCTTGAAAGACTCAGTGGTCATTGGATAAGTTCAGGTAGCCTCCAGCTAACACTTCCGCAATTTCTTTTTCGCACTAAGCCCGAAAGTCTCGAGGTTGTCTCGAACGGGTTTGTCTCAGTTTCCCTGGTTTCTCCTTCAAACCAACAAATGTTAGCCTCCAGAAAACAGAAACACCCCAAATAGGAGAGCCCCAGGCAGTTCCATTCTAGTTCCCTTCAAACAAACCCAAAAAGCCTGAATTCCTGTGGTCTTTCCGCGCAGCTCCCTGTCTTCCAGTAGCCTTCCTGTAGTCTTCCCCTAAGCTGGCGCACGAAAACATGGAGCGCAGTGCTCAACTTAGGTGGATGAGATGATTTTTTCACGCCTCTGTAGCAGTGTCGAGATCCACATCATGCGCCTCACCCAGAAAGAAGCAGCTCTGAAAAGCTTCGAACGGTTCTGTTCAGATTGGCTCCGGAGTGGTTGGGAGCAGCTCCGGGCTAGGCTGGAAGGGTTTTAGAAGGGTTCCCGAAGGGTTCCGAAAGGGTTCCAGGCCTAGTTTTGGATTTCAAACCAACCAAGAAGGGTGCCCAGTTTTAATGGCCGTTGGAGATCTGGGATTACCAGAAGGGTCAAATCGTCCTATTGACCCATTTTGTGCGCACCTGTTTTTGATTTTGATAGCCAGTTTTCACAATAGCATCGCCATTCGGAGCCACCCCTGTTCGTTTCGGCCCCCAAAGAAGATCAGGGACACAGGGTTTTCTCGCAATAATACTTACCTCTTAAAAACACAGCTTTTCAACTTTTTGGGTAACTATATGTCTGTAAAAGGTTAACTTCCCCAATCCTTGGAGTTTTGAGGGGTATAGGGGTCCCCGAAAGTGGTTGGGTTCCTTCTGTTTCTCTTCAACTACCAAGGAATCGGAGGCTCGCTAGTTGGAGAAACTGCAAGGTAAGCTGTTAGAGGATGGACTTGTTTGGATGGTTTTGCAGGGAAACCAAAGTTTGACCTGTTTTTTTTTTCTCCTTTCCTTGCGGGGCTCACTCATTTAGAGACAGACCATGTGGAGAATCATTGGATTGTGTTTGGTTGGAACTTCTTGGAGCTCCTTTGCCACGGTAGGGATGGACGTGTTTCCTGAAAGGATTTGGACAGCCAGCTCCTGAACCCATGGCCGCAGCAACAAAGAGAGGAAGAGAGAGAGAGAGAGAGAAAAACCAAAAAAACAATAGAAAGAGAAAGTGTTTTGCGTATGATATATATATATATAATATGTGCATCTCCAAATGGACCCTTTGGACATCAAGATTCGGTGAGGGTTCATGTGCCCAAATAAGAATCCTTAAGCACAATGACAATTAATAGTTGGTAAGGGGACCATGACCAACCGCCACAAGAGTTCAAGAGTTTTGACCGTGGCTCATATGGGTGGACGAAATCCGAAACCAGGGTGCCTGAAGCGGAGTTCGCAACCAACCTACGAAAAAACATGGTTTCTGATTCGATTCCCCAACCTAACTAGACACAAGTTTTTCCGTATAGCTTAGGCGAAAGATGGAACCTTTGAAGCTCTACGACACACACATCGAGGAGCACGAGTCGGACGAGCAGGCGATCGCTCGATTCGAGGCTGAGGCCGAGCAAGTCGGCTGCTTCAGCTGCTTGAATGAAGCATCGGTCTTTCGGGTCCGGAAAGTGTCGCTCGGTTCGCTTTCTGAGTGCCTGGAGTCTCCTTCTGACCCTCTCTCTCTGTCGCAAGTTAAGTGTCGCCTAATGCATCCCCCTTCTGACCCTTTGATGCTTGGTCATTGCCCAAAGGAATGGTTGGTCATGGACCCATGATTAAAAGAGTCAGAAGGAGACTCCAGGTAAAATGGCCCTCTAGTCTTAGGTTGACTTTCTCGGGTCATTTCATGAAATGGGGTCCAACAAACATCAAAAAGAAAGACCGCGTGGCGGGCCTTTGCCGGATCACCTTGGAGAGAGCTTTTGGAAAGAAATGGCTTTTCCAGTTACCCTACAATCAAAATTAACAACAAAATGTGCTTGGGGAAGAGCAACCCAGGACGTACTTTCTCGGTTACCCGCGGCACAATCCCTACCCATGGGTTTAGTCATCCCATCAGTTTATCCACATGAAGAAAAGTCCGTATGCTTGTATGCATGATTCACGCTACCTCAAGTACTTGGACTGTTGCTTGGGGGGTTAGGATACTGTTTTGCACATCAAAATGGAACCCCAAACAAACATATATGCCCCACGAGGCAACTTTTCAGAACGCGTTCCATGTTATTAGGACAGAATCCACTCCAGGCAGCGCTTGGAATGGATGAATGTGAATGCTGGGATAAGCCACTTACCAACAGGTGGATTTGGTCCATCCGTAGGCAGGTGATTTCCTTCCATCTGAAGCTTGCCATGTCACTTGTTTCCCAGGTCTTAACTTCAAGTTAAGTGAGATGACACAACTTTGGTAAGGCGCTATTGCATGTGCTGGGTGCCGTAGGGTAAACACGTTTGTTTTTTTCGCCAGTGAGCTGAGTTATTGGTTTGACTTGCGGATGTGGAATGGGCATTTTGGGGTGCTTTGGCCTGGCATCTCAATCCCTGTGAGTTGATCTTTACGTGCCCAAGGCCGACCTTTCGACTTTTTAGTTTTTAGTTATGGCCAGTTTGTAGTTTTTAGTTTTGATCTTCTTTTTTAGTTTTAGTTTTTTTTTCTCCATGGGTCCTTTGGGCCACTGAGAGTCCTCCTCATGCAACAATTTGCAACAGGGCAGCACTCTGCTGGGCCGCGGGTGTGACAGGGAGTGATACAGAACCGCACTCCTGCCGTTAGGGCGCTCTTGTGCGCAGGCGCGCAGGGAGGCCACACTATATATATATATATATATATATATATTTTTCGCAGAGGAGGCGTTTTCTCGTTTTACCAACTTTTCTGGCGCCCGGGTACAACTCTTGCGACGCCGGCAATTTGCGAGTTTGGATCTGCACGTTTGGCGACACTTGGGAGCTCGGAAAGGACTCAGATGTCGTGTGAAGCCCAGCTGTGATTCTGGTGATTCCCGTTCCTGGATATCTCGCCTTTTCTTTCTCAAGGCCGGACGAGTCGGCTTCAACTTGAAACCGCTTGCAACCGTGTCCGGTTCGTGGCCAACTTGTGAGATCTGAGACGGTTTCTTTGTGGAGAAGAGCCGGCGACCCAAACAAATCGCTTCGATTCCTTCGATTTCAACGACACATCGGACCCGCGCAAAACACCAAAGCACCTGGAGTCTCCATGACCTTTACAAAATGGGTCCATGAGCCCATGAATTTGGGTCATGGACCCATTTTTAGAGGGTCAGATGGAGACTCCAGGCAAACATCCATGCCGGTGACAGGCTTCATTTGCGGCGTGGTCCCCTTTCAGTTCATAGCCTTGGTCCTCCTGCAGGCTGGTTTCCTGCCGCCTGGCAGGCTATGCATGCGGAAAGTCGAAAATGGGGGGACAATGATGTCTTCAACATGGTGTGATATAGTGTGTGTGTGGGTGTGTGTGTTTGCGTGTTTGCATGTGTGTGTGTGTGCATGTGTGTGTGACTTGTTGGCGCAGAATTGTTGGGGAAGCTTTGAGAGCAGTGCGCTGAAGTTTGCATTACCCTCCACCCAGATGTCGGGGTATGGCAGGGTGTGTCTTAAATAGGGGACCCCCCAAAATGGTGTTTTTTTTTTTTTTTTTGGGGGGGGGGGTGTTTTTTGTGTTTCCCTTGAATCCCATCAACAAGAATGGGTACCGAGCCCCAAAAAAGACAAGCCTTGCAAAATCATTCAGTGACATGTTTGGAAGTCAGCCTTTTGCTGCTCCGAGTTTCCTTCGAGGGGGTGATCAGATGGCGTGATCCTTTCTGGTTTGATGCATTTTGTCCGCCCATGATGGAGGGTTGAAGTAGGTTCTATCCCAGAGTTGTGAATGCGATGGTAGCTTAATTCATAATGCGTTCGTGAGAGCAAATTGAAGTTTTTCGATGATGAAACTGCTGGTGTGAGTCGTTTGCAAAAAGGCTACTTGTTTCATACTATTGTGCAAACCGGTGGCCCCAATGGTTTGAGCCTATGTTGGGTCTGACGCAGGCAACATGCATGTGATGCTTGCGATGTGGGTCAGCGACACTTTCGATTTCGGTTCTACCTGTCAGCCCTGCGCTGATCAGTTTGCTTGAAGCCATTGCACATCGGGCACAAACAGGGTACACCAGCTACGGTGGAGGTAGATGGCTCAATTATTGTATACACAAAGGGTATGACAAATCAACATGAGGGAATGGTGTCGACCAAATGGAAGGGGATCCCTCGTTTCTTGGGGGTACCGTGGCTTGGGTTTGAGAGCGCTTTAAGCAAGGTGTACCCTGGTCTCAAAGGGTTTTGTGTTTCCCAGAAGCCTCAAAAAGAGACACCCATTTGGTGTGGGATTTGGGGGCCCTGCGAGGCTCTCCCGAACTGGTGGTTTGGGGGTTTGGAGGTTTGGAGTTGTGGAGGTTTGGAGGTTGGGTGCCTTCCATCTGGTTTCAGAGCGGAGCTTCCAATCCCGCTCCAAGCCTTTTGATGGCCTGATGACAGTTGGTTGGCAAGGGCCCGCAACAGTCGCACCTTCTGGCAGCTGACTGTGGGTCAAAACTGGGGTAATCCCAAAATGGAACGTTGGTAAATGGAAACAAGGCCTGAAACCTGCTGTCTTCTGGTGGTTGAATTTGAAACCCAGCTGAGGTGGGATTACTACAATGACAACTGCGACAGACTTGAAGATGGCAGCTCCGTCTCCAAGGACCGCTCTTTCGTGTTTCCGGCCGAGGCAAGCCATGGCGCCATTTGGGTGTTTGTTGAGTGCGCAGGTTGGGAAACCGAAGGGAGACCACCATTTTGGGGCGTCCCTGAAAGAACCTGGAGTCCATGACCCTTTAAAAATGGGTCCATGACCAACCATGATTTTGGAGAATGGCCAACTTGTTTTTCAGTCGGTTCAAATGGAGACTCCACCCATTTGATTCGTGGGGTGTCTTGTCGCTGAAGATGAGCTGTGCGACTCGAAAGAACCCCTTCGCGCAGTTTTGCTATGGGTTGCCCGGGGAGCCGCAGCGAACGCAGCCCAGTTGGCTCCCTTGTTTCGCCTGTGCAACAGGATCACTCCTATTTGTTGTAAACAGGGTTAGCAATTTTACAACAAAATCCCAGAGGCCATTGGTGCCAGTTGATCCAGCTCACAGAGATGGGCTTGCATTCGCGAAAGCGCCAGCTGGATTGCCACAGTCGGCCTCAGCAGAATGGGCGATGTTGTACTTGTGGCACTGGATCTTGGGAAGACTGAGCAAAAATTGCTTTGGCAAACTCCAGGATCAACATGTGGGATAGGAGGCTGAGGAAAACCAACCTGGACAAGAAGATACTTTTCGGGAACTTCCTAGTAACTCTACTGCAGTCTCGGCGCGCCAGCAAGCTGCGCCAAAAACCCTGAAGTTCGCGCATAGGGCTTCCCTCAATCTCGCCGGCTGGGTTTTGGGCCGTCAAAATGGCCGGGGGGGGGTCCTTTCCGGAAAGCCAAAAGGCCGCGGCGTTGCAGTTGGCAACGAAACCGACAGGCGATGCACTTACCAGCCCAGCTCCACGTCAGCTGGTTGAACTACATGTTCGGCCTGCAGGCGAAGGGACATGTGTCTTGCCGAATAGCGTAGTCATCAGACAGATGCCTTTGAAGCATCCCTTAGGTTGAATGTGACTCCGCGCTGTTTTTTCCAAAAGTTGGACTCTGAGCCGGCAACACTGTATATTCTGGCGGTTTTTGTTCAACATGCACACTGCTGGTACCTTCCGGCTACCAAGCAGAAGGAGGCCATTCCGCTGGTCTCCGGGCAGATGTTTGGCTTGTTTGCTGCAGTCGATTGCGCTGACTGGGAGATCCCTGATTTCAGGGGTTTGAGTTGATTATTGGTTTACCATGTGTTGTTCTTGCTTGAACCAGTTTGGCAATTTCCTGTGAATTTCGAAGCACCCTTGAAACAACGAAGAGGAAAATGGGGCTCTTTGGCTGGGATCTGAGATAAACCAATGAGACAGACCCCATTCCGGCCACAGATCCCGCTTCAGCTGGAATCATTCTGGACGAGGCCAAGCGCATGAGCCGAATCCGCGGACAAGGCGGTATCATTCTAGAAACCAGCGGGAAATGCTTTACACGCCAAATACCCACCAAAACCAACTAGACCCTCAAACACCCGGAAAAAGGGGATTCACCCCTTTTTTGGCGGGGCAAAGACCCATTTTGAAGGGTATTTTGAGCGTCCAGGCATGTCCAGGCAGTTGATTCTGTATAGACTTTCCAGTAGTTCAATTAGCCTTTCTCATGTTTTGTGCCTTTTTGAGGCTACCCGGCATTTGATCGAGAAACCAGAAGGGTCACCAACGGAAATCATGACAACAACCAGCAGACGTGTTTGTTTTCTGGGGTACGCTTTTTCGGGGATGGTAAAAGGGTACGCAAAGGAACTTTACCATATTTTCCGGGCTTGTTCTGCTGTTTGGAGACAAGTCCTTTCATGTACAGTCACCCCTGCGTGCCCTCGCTGGAGCTTCGATACTCGGACAGTGCAAGAGAGCTGCACTTTAGTGTTGGGGGGGTGCTTCATGATGCCACTGTTCTATGTGACTATCTGTATTGGATTATATTAAGGTGCTGCGACCCTAACGCAGTCAAACACGACCAACCCTTGAACCCTTCGTGTTGCTGCTTAGATTCTCAGATGGTACTGCCGGCTTCAATGATAGCGAGTGCTGCAAGATGTACTAATGCACACTTGCAGTTGAGTGAATTCCCGAAGCAATGCCTCCAAAGCTGAGGAAAGGTTCTGGAATCTGGAATGCGCGCCCGAAAAGGGCCGACTGCGTGCCAGCTGCTGCTGCTGCAGCATGCTTTTCAACTTGTGTCGAACACCTGCCAGTACGTTGGTTGTCTGGCGTGGATATATGTCATCATCTCCAGCTTATCAACATTACTGCTTGGAGTTGCGGACGCGTCCAAAGCCGAAGCTAGTCTTACCCAAGTGCGGATTTAAGTTATTACCCCCGCTGAACCTTTCGAGTCACACGACAACTACTCGCTCACCGCATTCTCAACAAACCGATTGTCCGTCTTTCGCCAGGCCACGAAATGTCTGAGCGCGGCTTTGCGGACTTCCTCCATACGCCGCGGAAAAGGGGGGTCTTCAGTCTGCAATCTTAAAGGCGGTCTCCAAGTAGTGCCCTTTTGCCCTTTTTGGGAGAGGGTTCCCCAACTAAAATAGACTACAGCCAAAATTGGTATTCTTATTCTAACCTTCGGAGGACCTAGGTGATCTTGGTAAGGTTAAACATCTTTGACCATCTTCCGCATTCTTTGGGGTCCTACGGGAGTTTCTTAAAATTCCAACACGGTGGAAGCTGCTTTAGTTGGACATGAAAAGGAAAACGAAAGGGGCTCCATCCATTTTTTTGGATCTGCCCCATGAGAAGCCCCCTCCGGGTCTGATCCTTGGCCATGGGCTTGCGAACCTTTTTGGGTGCTGAAGCGGGCCTTGGCAATACTAAAGTAACATTGCCAGTACTAAAGTAAGCACTGGGAATCTGACAGTCAGCCTTGGCAATACTAAAGTAGAATTGGCCATACTAAAGCAAGTACCTGGAGTCTCCTGACCCTTTAAAAATGGGTCCATGACCCTATTATTTTGGGTTATGACCCCATTTTTCAAGGGTCATGGAGACTCCAGGTACTGTCCCTCCCAGACCCCCAAGGATTTGCTCTAAACAGGCTCCAGCTGACTGGTTGCACTGTTGCAGGGGGGGGGGCGGTGTAAAGAGGGTCCCATTTTTTTTTCGCGCGCGCCCATACTGTGGATGGACGGAATCCTGCACCACCTAAGAAACCCTGGAATGATGGTTCTCCTGTAAATGCCAACAAAACAACGGGTTCCCATGGTTTTTCCAAGTGGTGCAGAATTTCGTCCATCCACAGTATTGGTTGAAAGCTGTTTCTTACCTGGGAATCCCAAGGTGTGTAAAATTGTAAACGCTTCGCGTTGCCCGCCTCGGCCCAGCCTAGTTTGAGGGAAGGGTCAGGAACACCGAAATCCAGTGTTGGGAAGGTCCGAATACCTGAAGCTGGCTCCAGACAAGTCAGACAAGCCGGCCTCGCCTGGTTGGGCTGGGCCACAGGCTAGTCTCAGACACATCAGATAAGCCTGCGCTGGGCCTGAAGCTAGTCTCGGGCAGCTTGGCTGGACCTTGCTTGCGTGGGTTGTTGGTTGAGCTGAAGCTAGTTTACGGCGGGCTGGGCAGCCGCACTGAGGGGGCTGGGCTATGGCTGGGCTGGGCCTGAGGCCAGTTTCAGACACGTCAGACAGGCCTGCAGGCGGACTGGGCTGGGCTAGACGCTAGTTGAGCCCAGGCTGGTGAGGCCCAGTCTCGGCGCTAGATAGGCTGAGGCCTGCGAGTCTCAAACCGGGTGGGCTTGGGTGGGGTTGGCTTAGGCGGGTTGCTGGTTGGGCTGGGCCTGAAGCTAGTCTCAGCCACGAGGCTGCGAAGCCATGGGTGGTGCTGGGCAGCTGGCTTATGGTGTTGGTTGCGCCTGGAACTTCGGCTGGCTGGGCTGAGCTGTGCTTGGGCGGGTCGCTGGATGGGCTGAGGCTGGGTAGCGAGTTGCTGGCTAGGCTGGGCCTGAGGCCAGTCGCAGACACGTAAGACACGCCAGTAGGCGGGCTGAGGGACTGGGCCTGAGGCTAGTCTCAGGCTGGCGTACCTTGAGACCAGTCTCAGACTGCGCCGAAGGGGCCTGGTCAGCCTGGGCTGCTGAGTAGCTGGCATAGCTTGAGACCAGTCTCAGACACGTGAGACTGGTCGTTGGCCACTCTCAGACACGTTAGACAAACCTGACCTTGGCACACTGGGCTGGCATGCCCTGAGATGCGCTGGGGCCCAGGCTTTGGGCTGGGCCTGAAGCTAGTCTCAGCCACGAGGCTGCGAAGCCATGGGCGGGTTGCTGGCTGCCGGGCAGCCGGACCAGGCTGCTGGTTTTGCCTCGAACTTGGGCTTGGCGGGCTGGGCTGAGCTGTGCTTGGGCGGGTTGCTGGATGGGCAAGGCCTGTTTCATACACACTTGGGCCTGAGGCTGAATGGCGAGTTGGAGGCCAGTCGCAGACACGTAAGACACGCCAGCAGGCGGGCTGAAGGACTGGGCCTGAGGCTAGTCTCAGGCTTGGGCCAGACGCGAGCAGGAGGTCAAGGCCTGGCCAGCCTGGGCTGAGTTGCTTGGGCAGCCGGACTGAGGGGCGGGCTTGGTGGCTGGCATAGCTTGAGACCAGTTTCAGACACGTGAGACTGGTCGTTGGCCTGAGGCAGACACGTTAGACAAACCTGCCGGGGCCTGGGCTGGGCGCTGGGCTGGGCTTGATGACTTGGGGTAGGCCTGTTTCAGAGAAGCTTGGGCCTGAGGCTGGGTGGGCTGGGCTGACAGGCCTGGCCAGCAGGCGGGTTGCTGGTTGGGCTGGGCCTGAGCCTAGTCTCAGACACGTCAGGCAGGCCTGGCCACCAGGAGGTCATGCTTTTCAGGACAAAAAAGCATTTTTTGTGATTTTCGCAATTGTCAGCACATTTTCGACAAAAATGGACCCATGGAGCTGGACGCCGACGAACCCCGAAAATTTCAAGGCCCGCCGGACAGGATTTTGGGTCCAGCCGACATGGGTGGGGGGGGGGGGGGCGGCCCGGCAAAATTTTGAGGGAAGCGAAGATTCTCTTTGGAGAAGAGATCTGAGCCCCCTTGGCCCCTTTGGGGCCGAGGCGAATTTCCGCCTTTTGAACGAAAACTGCTTTTTGAGTCTGGGAACATAAATTTCTGCCTCCAGGCGTTTTTGGGGGAAACTGACTTTTTGCAAGGTCAAACTGGTACGCCAATCAAACGGCGTTTTTTGGCGATCAAACGGCGTTTTTGGCCATTCACAGCAGTCCTTGAATATTGACGAATTGCTCCAACGGCGTTTTGGGGGACAAAAAGCGTTTTTTGGCAGCAACGGCGAAAAATAGTGCAATTTCAATCAGCAGCAGAAATTCAGCACCGCCGGGCTTTCCAGGTATGGTTTAAGCCGGTTGAATCGTCCAGCAATGGATCTTTGTGCCTTGAAGCGGCAGGAGAAGATTCCCGCGCCCGGGCACAACAGCAACACCGAGCCGAAGGTCGGAGCCAAGTCTCGTGTCGGAGCTCGAACCTGGAGTCTCCTTCTGACCCTTATAAGAAATGGTTGGTCATTACCCAAAATAATGGGGTCATGCATGGACCCATTTTTAAGGATGGAGACTCCAGGAAGAGCATTCTTTACGGGTGCGGGGCGAAAAGTCCGACACCTGCAATTGAAGCCAGTTGACCCCCAAGATTGCCAGTGTCAGGGCGCGGACGTCACAGTGGCTGCTTTACTCGTAATTCCCATCATTGGCAGTCTCAAGTTTGCAGATGAGGAGCATGGACCTCTCTAGGCATATCCCCCAGCCGCACGAAGGTCTTGAGTGTCACTCACCGGTCTCGAGCTGGGTTGCTTCAGTGCTAACCCATCTGTTTGCCCTGACGAACAGCCCCCCGTCCTGGTTGCCGCTGTTGGTGTGGCAAGTGAGCAGCAAAGGCGACGGAACCGTTGCCCTTGAACCGGCTCCTGATCCCAACTCCCGCCTTGTCTGACCCCACTTCGCGTCACAAGTCCTGCCTGAGTCGAGGCTTAAGCTGCTCTCCAGGTTCCTTTGGCCAGGGAACCCGGCAGGTAGCAACTTGAGTTTCGTGGTCTTTCCTCGATGTCAAGGGGCCTGTCTCCTTCTGACCCTTTAAAAATGGGTCCATGACCCACAATAATGGGGTCATGGACCCATTTTTTAAGGGTCATGGAGACTCCAGGTACTGCAATTATTCTTTGGACATGCGCGAAGGAAGGCCGCGGAAGGGTTTTGTCCGAAGATCGTGACAGGCTTTGTGGCCTATGTTTTGCTGACGCCGTTGTTTCGACAGACGAATGTTTCCAACGATCAAGCAGCGACTTAGTGACTGACGGCACGTGCCAAAAGCGGCCAGAGGGAATCCAGGGAACAGAATCAATCCCACTTCGCGGAAAAATCTGCGGATTCGCTGTGCGAAGGCGAGCCTGCATCCAACTCGTCTTCTGCCAGCGTCAGCTTCTCAACCTCCTAGGAAGCCGAAGCGCTTTCCATTGTCTCGGCGCTTGTATGGGAGAAGGGTCGTCAGCAAGCAAAACTTGTCAGAAACAGCACGCTTCGTCAACAAGCTTTCCCACCAAACGCTTCGCGAACGCTACCCTGCAGGCCAGGGAAGCGTTGGAAGGGTTGAATGATTTGTTTGTAGAAAGAAGAATGCAAACACCACTTTAGCTCACTTGGAGCTGCAAGAATTGCTGTTCACTGTTTGTCAGGCCCAGTTTGGGAATAGAAGGCCTCTCTTCAGACTGGATACTGATCGGTGAGAAACCAACCCTTTTCACGCAGCTACAGTGGCCTTCAATCACGCACTACACTACGAGCTCAGCCAATATTATCCCCTTGCTCAAGGATGTTGCGCGTTTTTTTTTTTTTTTAAATGCGAACCACTGTAAGTTGCTCAGATAGTTGCTCACAAATCAGAATATGGACTGATTGCCAAGCGTGGCAACTCGGGTGCTTGATCGCCTATGTGTATTTCTATTCCTGCAAGAGGTTTGCTGGCTTTAGGCCCCCACGAAACATCAGGCTTAGATGGTTGTTGCATTGGTGGTTTGAGGATTTGACCCGGACTCCCAGTCTGTTGAAGCCGAATGGGGAAGCTACCCCCTCATGTCCAAAGCGCCAAACTCACCCAGAGGGTCCCTTGGTACCTCCTGAGGATGGCTTCTGGGGGTAAAAGGGGTCTGAATACCTCCTTAGAGGGTACCAAGGGAGCCTCTGGGTCAGTGAAACAGAGGCGGAACATGCTGGAAAGGCCTTTTTTTTGCCCTTTTTTCGCCACTCGCCGCCAGAATGTGGACATGATGGGTCGCCAGAAGCACTGCCAGAAGCTGCTGAAGGATCGCATCGTGACACCCAGGCTCATGGCGCGCGAGCGAGCGAGCGGGCGCGGGGGGCAAGTAGATCTTGGCGAGCTTAGGTGAAAGGAGCGATACAACTGCAGCGGACCTTGGACCTGCCGTTTTTGTTTCTCATAATGAGCAGATGGGTTTGCCATAGGTTCCCTGGAACCCAGGATTTGGACGTTTGGTTGCAGATGGGTTTCTCTTATGGGGCAGCCCTCGCTGTTTCCGTGAAGCCAACCCAAAGTGTTTCCTCAAAAAGACACCCGCATCAAGGGAATGCAGTAATGCTGCCCAATATTGATCAACCCCAGTTTACTGATAGGGGGTGTCCATGGGTGTCCTGGGTTTAGTAGGGAATCATCACTTTCGGAGGGGGAACAGCCTCCCTCCCTGTGAATAAAGCGGGTTGGTACATATATACGGGGTCAACAGTACCAGCACCGTCCCCCACAACTGCTATTTCCCATGACCGAGAAGCCGTATTTTGCAACAAAGAGCCGGAGGGTGGAGTCAGGCGAATTGGTCCGAAGATGTTGGCGAAAAGCCGGCATACAATCTCGACAAATCAGGTCGCACGGTTGAACACTTGACTCAGCAAGCCAGGCGGACAGTTTGAAACAAGTGCTGAATTGTGAAATCGACTGAGGTGAGCAACAGACCATTTTTTACCTCTGCAGTAAAGGAAATGGGCGGTATGCTGCATTTGTGACGGATGAAGCTTTTTACCTCTGCAGCAGTATCTGTGACGGATGAAGCCCTACAACTATTGGGACACGCCACCGACCGAATTCCAATGTCAGAGTGAATAATATCTGTGCCTCAGGTGGGTTGAAGGGTATTGGATTTCCCCGGAAGTGATCCGAATTTTCTCTAGAATGGGTTGCTTTGCTATTAGCTTCCATTCGGTCAAGAATATTTGTTATTTTCCCCTGTTGGTTTTCGAGGGAATCTATCACTACTGGGATTATTTTATTTTTTCCAGGGGACTTAAGCAAATGGAGGTTAGTCAACTATGGTGATGCTGAATCCGTTCCCGTCATGAAGTCACGAACCATTGATACAAACTCCAGTTTGTTGGCGGAACCATTCACAGCTGAGCCACTTGCAATCAAAACCCGGGAAGATGAAGGATAGAAAATCGCGGCCGGCTTTCAGCTTTCTTTTCTCCATGGTTTTGGGTAGAACATCTCGACTTCTTGTTTATGATTGTGTCTCAAGGGCGCCCAGCCTACCAGAAGCCAACACCTCCAGGGTGCGACCTGCGTAGCCGCTATATCGGCGGCCTGGTGCCCTGAAAGCGGTACAGCTGGAGGGGGGGGGTACAGCCAGGCAATCCGAGCCATTTCCTTGCTGGAACCACCAAACATGGCGATTTCAATGCAACCAGAAAAAGTTGATCAGCTTTTGGCATCCTTTTTGACCCCAGCCTGTCAGATGCCTTTTTTTGTCATGTCCTTGAGAGCTCTCCAATTCTTTGTTCAGCCGGGCTTCCTTTCAGAGATTGAAATCCATAGATCCATTGCCATGATTGGGTTCCCCTTATTTCAGAAGTGGGGATTGCAACACATGCAGATGTTTGGAAAGCAAAGTGCATAGGACACCTTTGAGAAAGAAGGTGTGCACAAAACAGAGGCATACCGTCTCTGGCTGGTCAAGCATGACTTATTCTGGTTGATTCATCCCGTGAGCCTACGACACGTTGTGCAGACACGTTTTTGAGATTGAACATGCAGTAGTGTTTCTCCCATCTGGCTTATACGCAAGTACTTGTGCCAAGTTCTGCGGGGTGAGTAGCAATCTCACTCGGATACTTAACCTCACCAAGATTGCACACTATAGTTGTCTATAGTTCTTTCTTGAGCTCTTCCTGCTGCGGGTGTGTTGTCAGGTTCCCTGAGCATCGCTTGCCACTTGCGCATGTATACACGTTGGGCAAGTGGCTTTATCGTCGTCCTGTGCAACAGACTGGTTGAGCGTTGTGAGAACACACCATTTTGTGTGGTGTGTCTTTTTTTTGGGGACCCGTTGGTTTCCCTTTAAAACCAACCCACTTGACAAAAGAGACATGATTGATTTGATCGAAAAGGTCGGCTCGGCCCGCACCAGCGGGATGCCACGGCCCTTGGTTTTGCATTTGGCTGCTACAGCGAGGCTTCTTGTTCGTTTGCGTTCATTGGCACTAGGTCCCCCAGTAGTGCTTTGTTTACCCTTTTTGTGGGGAGGGTTTCTTTATTAAAAAGCAGACTACAGAAAAAGGGTACCTTATTCCAACTTCTACTGAAGGACCTAGTGTAGGTCAGCTGACCATGTTCTTGAAAACTCCCGTCGCTGCAGTTTGATGTGGAGTTGAATGTGTCGACCCTTTGATTTCAGACACAGGTGCATACATGCATCTACTACATGTACGTAGGTCTTTTGCTGTTTGGAGCGGGTAAGGGAGCAGAGCAAGAACAAGTATGCCTCCCAAATGCCACTTGCAACTGGAGCACACCGGAACGGTTTGTTGATTGTGCACCTGGGGAACTGCTTCCTGGTATAATAGCTTCACCTTAAAAGGGGGGGGGTAAACATCACGTGGTGTGCTGACACTGAAATAGGGTGTTGCAAGTTGGGTGTTCTGTTTGAGATCACTGGACGTGTGCCTGCATGAGACCAAGTTAGGTTTGCGCTTTCTTGCACATGAAATGTAGTGGTCAAGGCGTTTATTTCGGCACTGAGGTGTTGAGAATTCTAGCGCGTCATGATTTGATGAAATCGTTTATATAGTGGTAGACACAAAGTCTGAACTGTGTTGGCCCATCCACTCTGGAAGTGTCATTGTTCTGTGATCCTGCCTTAACGTTGGATAGCGAGTAGAAAACAGGCTGCCCGTCGGGGGGAAAGGGGAGAATACGTGAGCCCAAGCACGGGGAAATCAGGATCCAAGTTAAGACTAAACCAATACCAAGCCAATCCTGACCACCAGAACCAACTGCGGCCGCAAACAACCGAGTTGTTTCTGACACCCTGTACAAAGCAGCCGCCCAGACATGTCTGTAATTGGGTGGTACAGCGAAGCCCCGAAAAGTTGATTAAAAGTGAATGTTTGCAGGGAGGAAATAAAGAAAGGACGAATATCTGGTCCAGTACCGAGGGGTACTAACCAAGTACCAACCAAGTCTACGGCTACGAAACCCTTTCCAAGGAACACCAATCCAATACAACCAATTCTGAACAGAACTGGGCAAGCTCAACGGAATATTAAACCTGTTTTACTCCGGTACTAAGGAGTACTTTCCCAGAGACTTGAGTAGGCCCTTTCCCAATTTGTTTGAGGTGGGGGCGTGTTTGCCAATCACTACCCGACATTAATGTGGTTTAATACTGCGGATGGACAAAAACTACTTCCCACCATCTAGTACGTGGTTTATCCCAGCATTCGTATTTATTTACGGGGTTGCATCCATCCCAACTGGTGAAGGAAGTTGTCCATCCACTAGAACAAAAGCAGTTCTGTTGATTCCTGGGTGCCTTGTTTTGAGGGTACCCCTCTTGGGTGGTTGTTTAATGGAAATCGATCAGGAAAAAAGCCGTTTGGGGGTCCCCTGATAAGCACACACCCATATGAATGCACAAACTTCATTTATAATTGTGAGCCAACATGCTTTGAGCTGCCCAACGGATTGGACCCATGATTCCTAGGACATTTTGGGGCAGGGTTGTAGGATCAAGGGGGTTATTGCAGGGGAATCCCCTCTTTTTTTAAATAAAACATTAGTCTTTCGGCGGCCCTTGTATAACAGAAGTGGATTCCAGTTCAACCACAGCCCTGTTTTGGGTTGTCCCCTAGAGAGACACCCTGGACAGCACGCAAGAAAGCCTGGATCGCGTGCCCCAGGCCGAGAGGTGAGCCCCAATGCCGCGGATGTGACGCCTCGATGTATCGCATGTAGACTCAACTGTATATTATTATATGTCCTGTAAGAATTGTATCAAGTGTATCACTAGAGTCTTGATTTTGTCAACTATCAACATGTGCCAATGAGTTGTTGTTGTTGTCTTGGTTTTTGAGTTATTTCGGTTTTCCAGGATGCTTACGAGCAGCGGAGTCGGTTTCGCGTGGGACAACCCCTCAAAGGGGTTGTAGCTAGTAGTAGGATGCAGCTTTAATCAAAATGGGTGTGGCTCAAAGTTAAAGTTCTTGGGTTTTAGTCTGTGGTTTTAAGAACACATCCTTGGTGCCATTTTGGGATTCATGTTGGTTGAGCCACAGCCAACTGGTAAGGATGCTCACGCTGCGATGCTTTCAGCATTCAGGTAGATCGCCTTTACGCTTGCAGAATCAACAACATGAATGTTGCCACATGTTTTGATCTGATCACCGTCTGTGGCCACGCTTGAGCTACAAGGGCATCATTAGAATGGGCTTGTAGATTGAAACCAATAGTCATGATCCTAGTGAATCTTTTCGTGTGTTGCTGTTCTGCTTTCATTTGCTCTTGTGATTTTTTGTTCAGGGAATCTAGATACGAAGCAAACATATGTGCATTTTTTTTGGCAGAAGACGGGCGAAAGGCACATGGAGGTCTTAAGCCACGCGGCTTTTCGACGCTCTGAGCCACTAGCCTCGCAGCGCGAGTTCTGCAGGCCCCGAGCAGGCGAGAGCAGCGAGCGACGGGAGAGACATGTGCTGTTTGAGTCAGATGATGTCAGGGCTGTAGCTACCTGGACCTTCCCGGACCCTTTTTGTTCGCCTTTGACCCATAAAAAAGGTCCTTTGGGGGTCCAGGTATTTGTAGATTGTCGTTTCTTTGCATGCTAGAGCACAAGAAAGAGCAGAACTGGTCTTGACCATATCAAGTTAACCTGTATGTAGGAAACTCCCGCATGACTACTGTTCCTACAATTAAGTTGGCCGTTGCACAACTCAAATTCGAACACAATGTGAATTTCCAAATCTTAGACAGGTTTTCACAAACCCGCCGTTCTCACATTGGCAATGAACCAACATGAGTCTCAAAACACATATTCGGTGGTGACGTCGTCTCTTGGTTGCGATATCCACTACTTCGTTGCCACGGAAGTCTGCCGAGAGTTCAACTGGCTGTCGCTCGCGTGCCTCTGTCAATGGGATTGCCCGCAGACTGCCCATTCCTTTTTTTAGGTTTTGCAGCTCGGCGTTTGCCGAGGGCGTGACAAGACGTCGCGCACAAGCTAGGGGGCTCGGCGGATTGTGTTTTTGGAGGAGGCAGAAAGCCAGAAAGCACTATATAGACTAGACTTTCATTGGGGTGCTGAGTTTCCCATACTTTATCCCAAGCAGCGCGTGGTACCGTCTAACAACACACTCATGTAGAAGTAAATGAGTATGGTTGAAGTGTGTGCTGCTTTTTGTTTGTAGCCAGTGCACTGCTTGCGGCGCTTTTCGAATACTTCAGCGGCATCAAAATTTGGGTACCGTTTCATAGCCGCCCAAGCTGGACACATGGCGTTGCCTGAAGCTGGCTGGGCTACGCATCCTTTCGCTTGTTCCGGTTGTTTTGAGTAGTGCAACTGCTTTCCCCGCGTGTTGGCAAGCAGCATGAATTCCGAGCCCCTCGCTTGGTTTCACCTAGGCAGGACCAGGAGGGCGACAGAAAGGAGCATTCTGAGTGTGGGTGGCTTTTATTCAATCAGCAAGTAGCCGCAGGTCTATGAGCGGGGCAATGGACATTAGTCTGCCAAGAGAAACTCCGCACTTTTTGCGGGCAAGCTACATGTTTGGTAGTCCAAAAACGACATTGGCAAGTGTTCCCTTCTGTCTTGAAAACTCATTGCAGCTATTTCAACTGAGTTGAGAAATACAAGACTAACCTTTTGGAGCTTTGACAAAATACAAATCGGGGAAAGGGTCAAAAGGTCGATTCGCTTTCGGCCAAGTCAGGCAACGGTCAAAAGGCAGCTCTTTTTCAGCCTTTGGGATGCCTAGTGCGACAATTTCAACATCCCAATTCCGGGATCGGGGTCGTGTTTTGAGGGCATCCTCTTGTGTTTGATCCTTTTTTTGGGAGACCAAAGGAACCCAACATAACAAAGCCACTTTGAGGGTGCCCTACCTGGAGTCTCCTTCTGACCCTTTAAAAATGGTTGGTCATAACCCAAAGTAATGGTTGGTCATGGACCCATTTTTAAGGGTCATGGAGACTCCAGGTACTTGTAAAACAAATCCGATTCTGAGCTTCCCGCCTGTCACGACTCCACGCATCCGTGCCATGATTCTAGGCACGTGACAGCATCGGGTCTGCAAGCCAACCCTTCGCCGGTCCATATTTCAGATTTGGGTGGGTGTTGGCACATTCTCCACTATGGCCCTTTTCCCCGTTCAGTGAATTGGCTCGACCGGAGAAGAACTCAATGCATCACGGGCTAGCCGCAGAGCTCAAGCTTTAGGCACGCGCTGACAGAGTGCTTGACTTGCGGAAGGAGTCACCTGTGTCCAACCTTGAAGTTGCGCAGTTGGAACCGCCTGCTACATTCGGCCAAGAGAACTGACTCGGTTTCTGACAAAGATGGTCATGAGAGGAACCTCATGTTGAAGCCGGTGGTCTTAGGCATGTCACCAGACAGGTTCCGAGTGCAGGTTTCATCGGAAAACATTTGGCACAATTGTTCAGCGCTCACCCGAGGGAGCGAGAGAGAGAGAGAGAGAGAGAGAGAGCAGGAGATAGCGAGAGAGAGAAAAAAGAGACGGAGAGAGACAGCAACAGGCATGCTTCTTGTTGCGGTCGTTCCAGCAGGTTTGTCTCAACTCTTACACACTCCCGCTCCCGCTCCGTCGATGGAAGCTGGCTAGAGATGGTGCCGCCTCGCCTTGATCAGTGCCTTTCTTTGGCTGATGGCTGTGCCAGTCACCCAAGGGGTCATTTGAGATGTCAACGTGAAAGCATCACAACACCTGATGATACATGCAATTTAGTTAGCCGACAGCTTGTCTATTTGCAGTGGCTGTGAACAATTGGTCAAGGAGGAGTCCAGTGATTGACAGTTCCTGACGGTCACAGAAGGTTTTGGGCGAAACGTGAGAAGCAGGCCCTTGATGTTGGGCTGAGAAGGCCCTTGATCCAGCCTATCTTGAGGCATGATATGAACCAGCTGACTTCTATTCGATATGTCGCTTCAGGCTTGCAGGCCTTTCAGCTTACATGTTGCAAGAGGCCGGTCCACTGCACCGTCGGTGACGGGCAGCATGAACTGACGTGCAGCATGCCGGAACTCCCGAGGGTTCAACCCCCCATTAAAAGAATGAATGACCCAAATTCGATGATGACAATCCTTAGGCAACCAATGGTGGTAATATGAACCCTCATTGTTTTAAGGGTGGTTTGAACCCCAACGTGTGACACTTTTGTCCCATGTATTCGAGCATTTCGATCTGAGTTGGAAGGCAGCATTGTCTCACTTTTTGTTGTTGGACTTGGCACATAGTTGGCTCGTCTCTCTTTTTTTGGTTCACTCCCTCCAAATGATGGTGTTCCTGTTGGTTCCGGGCAAAACCGACACGGGGGCTCAGGCCAGGAATTGGTTTTCAGCTAGCTTTTGTTTTGCCCGACTCCCACTTCAGCGAGCCATACGAGCCAAGCTTGGCTCAAAGCTTGCCATTGCCAAAGGCGATCGCAGCCTCCATCGCGACAGCTGACCTTAGGAACTGCTCTCGATCGGACAGCCATATTCTGGGGTTGCCAAACTAGAAGGCGCCAGGTTTTTTGATATAAGACATGAAGCGGTGAACACTTTCCAGCTGCTTGCAGGCACCGACACACTCACGTTTCCAACTTGCTTTCCCCACTATGTTGCTCGCATCAGCCGGTTATCTATATTGCTAGCTTTGCTGGCGTTCTTAGATCCCGTCACCTCTGACTTGTCCGAAACCAAGCTTTCAAACTTTTGAACTGTTATGTGTTGCCTTTGTTGCGCATGTTTTTCCTCTTAAAGGGACCGGCCCCCTCATAAACGTCCAACTTTGGTGGGGATTACTATCCAAAACCCACTTGTGAGGCGGTCTCCTCAAAAAACAAAAAAACATGGGTCACATAGAAGTTAGAGCTTTGAAGTCTGGATAAGAAGCAGGGCCCCTTTGGCCATGTACCAGCCTGAAGACAGCTTGCGAGTGCGCGCAGCGCATGTGCTTCGACTGCCCTTCTAGCCACCCGGCAAGTGAGAGGACGATCTTTGGGGCGGTGTCATTTGAGTGCGTCATTTTTTAGGGCACCGACCAAAATGGCGAGTTTCCTTATAACAAGGGGTGCCCTCAAGAAAAAGACATGCCCATTTTGAGGCCCATTTAGCGCCATCGAGCGCGTTGAACGCTCGTGTTTCGACTGCTCGCGCGATTGGAGCGACGGTCCGAGTTTCGTGACGAGCCTCTGCGCGGACCTCCTGGCGCAGTTGGCCCGGGTGTTGGAGGCGCCCATCGCCAAGCCCGTGCCGGCGCGGCAGGCCCGACCGAGTCGCAGGTGAGTCGAGCGAGTCGAGCGAGCGAGAGGTGGGACGGGGGGGGCTAGTGATGGAACGTGGACAGGCGGAGAGACAGATCCAGGTACACAAATATGCACAGGTATGGATAAATATAGATGAAGGTGGATCATGGACGAACCGCCGCAAGCGTTCCCGTTGGGTTCGCCAGAGTTTCAGGCTTTGAAGGCTTGGAAGCATGGGGACTGGCCAATCTTTGGAGCAGCCCAGGATTGGCCTTGGGCAAAAGAGTTCTTGACTCAACCTTGACTCGGCAAAGACGTGAGAGAGGAAGGCAATCGCTGAATTTGTGGAGATGACGTGTCCAATGTAAGCGGTGTTTTGGAAGTGGAGGCTTGCCCTGGCTGATACTGCATGGCGGCTTTGTTTCGACTTGCCCGAAGTGAGGCTAAGCTAATGACCTGGAGGCTCTCAGTGGATTCAATTTCCAAGGAAATGGTTGGGCCTGGATCGCCAGTTGCTGTTTTGCTTTGTTTTTGTCCATGCACTTTACCCCAAAAACCAGTAACAGTGACTGAAAAAAGCAGCAACTTGGCTATCTAGGTGGATCCTAGCGGGGGATATCCCGATCCGATGGAAAATGGTTGGTGGATCCTACCGACAAAATATTCCGATTCGGGCGTATCGTTGGGATCCACGACCCAACGGATCGACATATCCCTCCAGATCGCCAGGGGCAGCCCATCGCGATTCGCGATGCCGTAAGGCGGGCAGATCCAACTGGGCGGTCGTGACGCGCCGGAGCTTTTTGTGGTTTGCTTCGAAACCGCTTCGTGCCGGTGGATTGATGGTAAGGGTGGGCGAATTGGTACCTCAAGTCCCGGTGCATGGATCCATTTTAAGGTGGGTAACTAAGGGATTGACAGCCTTTCAACACCAGAGTCACAACCAAAACCTGGGCACTTGGAGGGTAGCAAGCACCATCCCAGCGGCCGCCTTGGTAATTCTTTGCATGGTTCTGGGCAGACTATTTTAGTACCGATTTCCTGCTCCAGGGGCTTGGGTTGATCGGAGACCCCTGACCGCTCCCGATCCCTGACGGCGAAACAAGAGGCGAACACCCGGAGACGAACGTGCCTGACACATGGATGCCGGAGATGTACGCTATGAACGGTACGATGCTTCCTACGCAGATTTGCCGCATGTTACGCAGGGTGCAAAGAGTATGTGTTTCTGTTTATAATTATTTTCGAGGGCAGAGCTTGGAGGACCCAGCTATCTTTTTTGTTTGTATAGCATCCTCTTTTGCGCACAGGCCGTTCCTCCCAGCTTTTCAGCAGTCCATTGCCGAGCAGGAGCAGCTGGGAGTGTCTAAAATGTTCGCTGGGGGTGTTCAAAGCTGTGACTTTCTCCCTTGGTTCCAGTTTCGACCTTCAAACACCTTTTTGTTTTTGAGTTTGTGGGTGTCCACAATGTTACTCCCCCCCCAATTGGGTGATCAAAACGACCTTTTCACCTTTTGGTGGTTTAGTTTTAAAAGTGATCACCTTTCCCTTTGCTCAGCTGGGCCTTTGGTTTCCAGCACAGCTTCACTGTTCTTGGCAAGCTTTTCGTTTGTTTTTGTTTGTTTGTTCCTGTTCACTTTCGTAGTGGGTTGCAAAACCAGTTCATCTTTTGCGACCATACCAAGGGAGGTGAAGATAGGGTTAGAACCGGAAAATTTCAGCTTAGACCCAGTTCTAAAGCATAGGTCTGCACCGGAATCGGAAGCTGGAAGGCGTAGTTTGAAAGCCAGGTTCAAGAATTTGAATGTCCCTCTCCCGCCAACGAAAGGATTTCTTTGGGTAAATCACTCCGGGTTCACTTAGTCGCACAGCAATGGCTCCTCCGTGTGAGGGCATCCATTTACAAATTGTACAATATAATATATAGTACATATCTATTTGTATGTACATGTTGTTGCCTTGGCAGAGGACTTTGCTTTGGTGCTTTGCTTCCGTCTCTGCGAGTGACGAGTGCACGAGCAGGGAAGCAAACAAAGAAAGCCCTTTCGGCAGTCTCTGGATAAACCATGTCAGGACAGGCATGAAGTCTTTGATGTGTGCATGTGCTTCGCCATGAATCAATAGGTACTCGCAGTTGCCCCAGTGGTTTTCCTTTCTTCCTTGTTTTTGGGCAAGGGTTCACCTTTCAACTCAACCAACGCAGAAAAAGTCGGATGCCGCTGGATTTGTTCCCGTAGAAATCCACAGGGCATCTCAGTTACTGTGCCAGGCTAAGACTCCAGTGTCCCATTCCGCCCTTTGCACCTTCCTGTGGCGTCCCACCCGATTTCCGTGCAGTTCGGGTCGCGCGATGTGCCAGGTATGTCTGAAAACGGCTTGGAGAACCCCACGCAACAGAGCAACCTTCCTGGAGTCTCCACGACCCTTTCAAAATGGGTTTTGGGTAATGACCCCATTTTTAAAGATTGGAGACTCCAGGTGAGTCAGTGGTGTTTCTTTTTTCGTGAATGCGCACACTTACTCTGAGAGTTGCATCATTAGTGTGCCTAAAGGTAGGCGCCCTCATGGATATCGGTCTTCCTTTTGTCATCAGCTCCAACCAGGGCAACTCCAAACTTCCATTTGGCTAAGAATATGTTTTATTTTCCCCTGTTGGTTTTAAAGAGAATCTATCACTACTGGTATTTTGATTTTTTGGACTTAAGCAAAAGGCAAAGCAAAGGCCCCGGCGCTCGGAACCTGCAGGCCAAGTCAGGACGCGACAGCTTCTGGGCTGCCTACGACACGCAGGCGCCCTTGAGCGCGTCGCGTGGAGCACGGTGGCTTTTGGCGTAATGTGCCTGCTCTGTTGTGTTTTCACCACCGGTCCTTTCTTAAATCCCGCCTTTCTAGGGGTTGCTTCCTGTTTCATGTGTTTTTTGCCCACCTTGCTTTCAACATCCAGTGCTTGATCCTGGCTGTTTGGGCTCTGGAAAGACGGATCTGAAAGAAATGGCTATTTCCCATTTGAATGCGGATCTACCAAAGGGCCGCTTGCGTTAGTTTGGTTGAAACCGGCAAGCTGGTGAGAGGCAAATACCTGCAAAATGATCCTGAGTGGATAGCCAGTCGAGTTGATTGTCTAGCAACGTGCTTGACGTTGGAAGGCAAGCTACTTGGAGAATCTACTTTTAGGATGTGAAGCAGATTGTCGCGGTATGATCATTTGAATCGAGTGTGCTGTCCCAGTCGCAGTCACCTGAAGGACCAGGTTCTCAGTGTTTCCGAAATCCAAGGATTGTCCCTCCCGGGTCTTGATGGATTTTGGGGCTCCAAAATCACGAGTTTCAGACGGTGTGGGGACTCAGCGGGTCTCTGACGGCGTTCGGACAGCCCAGCCTTTCGATTTGTACATGGCGATATGCGGCTCACTGTCAATATTCCCAATATCCTGTTTTGGTGATGTGTATATTATATACATATATATGTAAAAACAAGTACATGCACATGTGTAGGTGTACATATGTATGTCCGCGCAGCAGCCGTATCTTCTTTTTGCCAGCTTACCGTGACCTCACTTCAGCCATGGGCTGGGGCGACGGCAAGGGCTATGGATGGGGCTTCCCGCCTTTCATGATGCCCTACGGCAAGGGCAAGGGCAAGGCAGACAGCTCACGACGCCCAAATGGGTTCTCTAAATGGGGGGAACCCCTCGGATGTGGCAAGGGCCTTCTGTTGGCTTCCCTCAAAAAGAACCCCCCAAACAGAGGGGTTTCCCTTGCAAATCCGGAGACCTCTCTCATTTTCCCATGTCCAGAAGTTGCGGAAAGAAGTGGTTTTTGGGGTTGGGCATTGTGACCCTAGAGCAGGGTACTACTTCACTTCCGGACCATCCAAGTCCCTTTGGAAGGGAAATCCTCAGTTACACCCTGACCATCGGATCGAGGATGCACTCTGTGCATGATTTCCGAGGAGTCAGTCTGCCACAGGCCAACGGTCTTTTTGTTCCTGGTATACCTCTGCCTATTCTTATAGCGAGCTCGGTACGAGGGATAGCCATGACACAGGTCCTTGGCTTAAAGATCCCCTAGTTCAGGTTTTGGAACTACAGCCAACTTTGCACCTGATACACCTGGGTGCCCCGCAGAAGCAGGGCTCGTGTATTGAAGATGTGTTTTATCATCTCGGTTGAGAAAGTGAGAGACTCGCACGTCATTGGGAGGATTGGCTGGTGGCACAACCTACACTGAATCAATCTTGGGGAGCTGAGGCATTCGAGAAAAAGGTTTCAAAGAGTCTATGGAGCCCAGTGGCCATAGTGGCCCCATCTTTTTCTCCTTGTTGTGTGGTGGCTTCCCCACTAAACAGAATCATCCCCAAGAAGGAGCCCCTTGTTCTACCAGGGTCACTGAACAACTGGGGGAGCACTTGGTACCTGCAGAAAAACGTAACACATCAAGCAGACGTGCCTCGCTTGTGATCGGCACATTGATTGACATGCTCAGTGTAACACGCCCGTACTCACATCGATTTCCCCCAAATGTGTGCGTGTTGTCGTTCAGGAATCGGACCCGCCCCCCAAATGGTGGTTGTCCTTTTGGTTTGCCTTTACAACCACCCCGAAAAGGATACCCTCCAAAAAAGGTGCATTGTTTGTGGTATCGCATTCATGCCAGCCACTCAGTCTGTGAGAAACCATGGGCGGCGGTTGTTATAGGCCATTTCTCGTGGGAGGCGCTGGTTCTTCTGCCTTTGGTGCTCCTCAAACCAGTTTTCCCGTTCGGTGGCTTCCCCACGGCTTTTTGGTCTCGCGCCAGGGCTTGCGTGGCTTCGCCAACGAGAAGAAGGTGTGGATCGGGGGCATGCCGGCCGGTCCCACCAGCATCGAGATGAACAAGAAGCTGAAGGAACACATGTCACAGGCGGGAGGTTGAGATGTTTGGGTGCTAGTCAAGGGGCATGCGCTAGTCAAGGTAGGACCCCCCCCCAAAAAAAATGTGATGTTGTTCTTTTTCGAGTTGCCTCAAAACTAAGATGCTTTGGGAACATGCGTAGTTCCCTCCGAAAACACACGCTTTGGTAAGGCCGTCCACTTTTCTCTCTGAGGGGGAAGCTTATAGTGAATTGGGCCCTCCACTTTGTGACGTTTTGCAATACCCTGTGTCTGAAGAATTGGGGTTTTACAGATCAGCTTACCGGCTGTCACAAACCGCATCACACCCAAATCCGTTTTTTACCCAGCGCGTCTTCCCGGAGATCAGGGTGTTGCTGGTCCTGAAACGCGGCTGAGGTTCTCGTCTCGGCATGTCCGCTCAGGCGTTTAATTGATGTCAGGCCCGCGGCAAAACACCTGACATTTGCACGCAAGCCGAATTGCTTGATTAGTACTTGGCTGTGGGTCAAAACAAATGGTACCATTTTCGGGTAGGTGCACCACCAATTTTAGTCTATTTTAGTGGGGATTGGGATGGGGGTACGGGCTTTTGACCCATTGCCACTTCAGAAAGCCATTGGCTTAAGGAGTGGCAGCGAGGAAGATGTGCTTCAAGTTTGGCAGTTGTGGTTTCGGAAGCGTTTCTTTTTCTGGCGGTTTGCATGTTTCAGAGGTCCACACAGATCAGAAAGCAATTTGACAGAGGAATGACAGCTGCCTCAGTGCCTTTGCAGCTTTGCCCACAAACGTCTGACACGCCGAGATGCTGCCTCCGAGAAGACTGAAGCATGCTATATTGACAGCCGCTAGCGGGATTCACAGGGTTCTTATGCGCTACTATGAATTCTTAGGCCATGCCCCGCAATACTCCTCTTTCTCATTCAGGGAAAATCAAAGTGGAAGCCGGCACCAGCAACTACACGATAGGGATCTAGCTTTGTGCCTGTCTTTGAGATTCCTGGGAGGTGCGTGGGGACTCAAATAATCGCCAGGCTGGTGAGTGCATCTTTGCGGAGATCAACAAGAGTGGCATTGCGGGGGCAGCCTTCAAGACACCTGAGGCCAGGATGCCAATTCGTGAGCGAGGTTTTGGGATCCCATTTTGGTTGGTAGGCGATTTCACCACCCATTTTAGAACCAATTTTAGTGGGGATTGGGATGTTCACTGGGGGGAGTACGAATTGGATTTTGACCCATGGCCCCCGATCAGCGACCTATGCCTCCGGGTGTCCAAGGGTCGGAATGTGGGCCGGTTTTTTGAAGGGTACCCTTTTGTTGGTACCACTGTATTGGTATTCTGTAGTATTTCATATTCCCCAGGTTGCACTTGGACGTTCAACCTACTGTTGTGGAATACACACGTGGCTATAGGTCAGCCAACCGCAAGATTTTTGAGCAGTAACTATGGTCGCCAACTTTCTAGATAGGTTGAGCATCCAAGAAGGCTACAGACCACCTTGGAGCTGTAAAACTGAGCAAGGGTTTCGCGATGTCCAATTCAAATGGCTGCAATTCACTGGCGCTACCATGCCAGCCTCAGTGACCACCCTTCCAACAATCACGGAAGTAAAGGCGGATTTTCCAGAGGCCTGTCTTCCGAAACCAGCCGATCGTCAGCTTCCATGATTATAATGATTATAAGGAGGGAGGGTTGAGCATCCGAGGCATTTTTCCAGGGCATCCCTTTTCGGGGTGGTTTTGAAGGGAAGCCTTAAAGAAGAGCCAACACCATGTTTGTTTGCATTTTGTCTGGCCTTGTGTTCTATTTTATGCCGCGCAACCGAAGAATTGAGCTGCTGACTCAATTCTGACTGCTGACTAAGTTGAGGCATCTGGCTCTTTGCCCTTTCGCGATGTATTGCTGGAGCCTTCTGGCCTGCTTGCTATCACAAGTCGAGTGACTTGGTTGTTGCTTCCTCTCTCCTTTTTTGGGCGGAGGTGTCCTTATTTTAAGCCACCAGATAAGCACTCGACACCACCAAGTATATATATATATATACATACATACATGTATGTATATATATATACACATACATACATACATATATATATATATACATATAGATACACACATGGGGAAGCGGAGAAAAGAGCCAGCTTGACAACTATGTCCTCCGATGTGTTTTTCCAGGAGGTGCAGAAGGCGGTGGAGACTCTGAACGGCTCCGTTTTCGAGGGCCACACGCTGGAGGCGCGGGGCGCGGAAGGTCTCGGTGCACGTCTCAGCCCCCCGAAACATCCGAGGCCTCGGAGGCCCCCCCACCGGAGGAAGTCTCCTTCTGACCTTTTTGGTGTCCTTTTTTTGGTTTTGGGAGAAAAATAGAGGGGTGTCGATTCCTGGTTGAATCATCTACCAGGGCCACCTATTTCTTCTGAATGGACACCTATGTCCATGACCCTTTAAAGCTGGGTCCATGACCAACCACTATTTTGGGTAATGACCAACCATTTTTGACAGAACAGGACACCCTGAGCGTGCGCTTTTTTGCGATTATATTGATTCTTTCAGGAAACACATCAGTTTTTTGCATATCTTTTGAAAAAGCTGTGAAACACCTTGTGAGAACCACAACCAACAACAAAGCCAACAACAAAAAAAATCAGAAAAAAAAACACTGTCAGCTGTCTTGACTTGGGGGGGAGTCTTTTTTCATGTGTTCGAGGTTTTTGCATTTCTTTGGAACCTCGACAAGACCCCCCCAAAAAAAACAAAAACAAACAAGACTATGTCAGCTGTCCTGACTTGGGTGGGGGGGGGGGGGGTAGTCTTGTGTTTTTTCTTTCTCGAGTTTTTTTTGTCATTCCTTGGAACAGTGTGGAAACCCTGAGATAACCAACAAAATCAACCAAACAGATCTCTATCAGCTGTCCTGATTTGGGGGGGTATAATATGTTTTGTTTTGGTTGTCTCAAGTTCTTTTTGCACCGTACCGTTTCCGGCCAGTTTGCAAGATTCTGTGATCAAGTGTGCTGGTGTACTTCACCAATCCCTAGTACAGTAAGTTCGAGATGGTTTCCTCTGGTTGAACCAGTTCCGAGTTACATTCTTCTTAATTTTAGTTGGAATTGTACACGCATCACTTGACATATAGATTGAGTAGAGTTCGCAAGAAAGAAAGTAGAGGTCCCATTTTGTTTTAGAAACATGTTGTTTAAATGTCTGTTGTTTTGCAAAACATTTCGATTGGAAAGGATATCTTGTGTAATATTTATTTTGAAATAGATTACTCATTATTCAATTTATACTTCAATCTAAATTGTTGTTTGGATTATTTCCTGATTAAATTATATTTAATGTGAGATAGGTATTAAGTAGAACTTGATTACTATATCAAGTAGAGGCAAGACAATAGAGATACCGATAATGTTCAATGCATACTGTATAGATGCTTACTCATTTGTAAGGGCAATTCTGTTGGAAAGGCACTCCCGTGTAGCTGTTATTTTGAAACAGAATAAGCATAATTTGCAAATATAATTTAACATAGACATTTTATTGGAGTCTTCCCTGAACAATGTCTACTTCATTTCAGTTAGACATTGAGTAGATTTTGACAAAGATATTAAGTAGATCTCAGAAGGAAAGAGTTCAGAGGTCCCGAAATGTTTGTTGTTTACTAGCCCTAGCGCTACCATGGTCAGAAAACACCGTGAAACACAGTAGCGTTTTTCGTACTCGATTCACATCTCCACCAATGGCTGCTCTCTAAAATTCAGTTTGAATTTGAATAGGATTTAAATGGTATTCAACAAGGAAATACTTGATCATACTCCTACTGGATATCACATCTTACATTTAGAATTTAGATGGCATCCTTTCCCACTAGAACATTACAACCAAGTTAGAGTTGAAGCATAACTTGATAAGGAATGAATCCAACCACCACTTCTATGCTATAGTAGAAGTTCAAAAAACATGATTCTATGTAAAATGATACTTTACACAGCCTGTTATGCCCAATCGAATTTCTTTACACTTCAGCTAAGATTGAAACAAACATAGTTCAACTTCAGTTTCCACTCAAAACGTGAAACAAGCGCACGCTCGCAGCGTCCCGCTCTCATTTTTAAAGGGTCCTGGAGACTCCAGGCAGAATCGGTTTTCACGAACAAATGGGTTGTTGGGGCCCAACAAAACACTCCAGAATGTGTGTGTGTGTGTGCGTTTTCCCTAAGAAATGGTGTGTTGGGCCCAAGCTTTTATGGGTTGACTTGTGTCTTTTGAGCCTCAACATACCCTTAAACAGAAATTGTTAAACGCTGTATGTCAGTTTCATGGACTCGGACCAAAAACCAAATGGGGGTGTGTTGAACGTTAAACCCAATTCCCACATGACCATGGGAGGACATTTGTGTGCATTACATGTTCCGCCTCTGAGTTCCCCTGCGTATGGACGTCGATCGGATCTTTGTCGACAGTTCTTTCTCGATAATCCTGAATCCACTTCCGATTGAACAACGGGTAGCAATATTCCAAAGGGCCGGGGCTTCCGCATTGATCGTCCTTGGGTCAGAAATGGAGGGCAAATGTGCCCGAGAGTCCGGAATGTATTTTGACCCTTGTTTCAAAGGCAAACCAACCCAGAGGGTCGCTTGGTACCTTCCAAGGAGGTTCTTAGACCCCTTTTCACCCCCCAAAAGCCATCCTCAGGAGGTACCAAGGGACCTTGGGCAAAAGAACTCCCACCCATTCAGAACCATGCCCTGAATTCACCTTCTTTGCTTGCCTCAAGGCGAGCGAGCTGCCAGAAACCGCGGACTGATTTTGCCATCTGGCCGTGGATCATAACCTATGCCTCCATTTTTGGGGCGGATGAACACCCAGGTGCCACCTACGTTGATGTTCACCAGAGGTACAGGGTTTTGACCCACAGCCAACTGATGCAACTGAAGTGCGGAGCGTCTTCGAATGCATTCGGTTTGGACCCCCTAAACAGAACCCTGCGAGGGTCGTCCGCCAAAAATACGTCTTCAACCCTGCTTGGGCGCTTCTCAAAGAAATCGGGCCCTTTTCGGATGCTCTTAACAGGAAAAGAGGAAACTGCGAGTGAAACAGAGAGAGAGAGAGAGAGAGAGAGAGAGAGAGAGCCACCCACTTGGTGCTTCCTTGTTTGGGTGTGTCCTCTGTTGAGGGCACCAATTGCTTGCCTTGAAAGGGAAGCGAAAAGGAAAGCTCGCCGTTTTTTTGGGCTGGAGTCTCCTTCTGACCCGAATCAAAAATGGGTCTATGACCAGCATCATGACCAACCATGATTTTGAGAAATGACCAACCATTTTTGATTCGGGTCAGATCCGGATACTCCTGGTAACTGTTTTCTCTTTTTTTTTGGGGGGGGGTAGCCTTATTCTTGAGACACCCCGGTGTTACGCCGGTGTTTTTTTTGGGGGGGGTAGACATCGTTGGGGGTGAAGAACCGGCCAGGTTGACATCTGGGTGAAGCCGGCGACCGAAGTTCAGGCGGTTGGATAGCCAGTGAGCGACGGCGGATCGAGCGCGTGACATGACGTCGACGGATGCCTGCCGCTTTATGAGATAAAAGGGGTGCCTGGTGCGGACCTAGCTACGAACTTTGATTTGGGACCTTGCCTTAAATGGCGGGTGGAAATAAACAAATGGGTATGGGTGAAAATTAAACCACCAGGAATTGGACCGCAGGTTCTAGTCCTTTCCATTGACCAGGGTTCCTTTTCACCCACGGCCATGTGGACACCAATCACCCAAGAAACTTCCAGATGGTTATTCCAGCTTGCGGCATTTGGAACTGGTCCAAATCCCCATTGGCTGGGGATCCGAAAATTCGATGTCCAAAGAACAAGCCCAATTCGCATTCGGGCTTTCAGGGGGCGATCCCTCAAGCCCTGGATCTGCCAAAGGTTTTCAGGAGTCTTAAGGAGTCAGGTGATAGTCCCTCCCTCCCCAGCGTTTTCTTGGAGGTCCAGACTGGGCGAACTTTCTTTCAGACCCTCCTCTACAATAGAATAAGGCAAAGAGCCAGATGGTGGCTTCAGGCTGCATGTTCAATTGCCCTGACTCGTATGCTGAAAGTGGTGATTGGGATGTCTTTTCTGGACAAAGACAGCAACGCAAACAGTCGCAGAATGCAACAATGGAATGACTTCTTTGGCGGAATTCAAGGATCGTTCAAGTTTCTCTGTGCGAATTGAGTTCACTCTGGTGAATACAGTTCTTCTTGCATAACTCACGTGCCGCTCTTTGCTTTTGGCTCTAGCCTTTGCCTGTGCTAATTCACTTTGTTTTCCTGCCAGCGACATTTGGCGTTGTGAAGCAATTGGCTTCCGGCAATGGTGCACAATTTCGGTGGCTTGGCTTTTCGGGCCCCTTCCCCTGTGATCCTCTTGGGAACCAACTGTTTGCGTATCAAGGAGTTGTTCACTTGGGAGGGTCAAAGACCTTGCCCAACCAGCAAGAGGTTGACTTGTGGGATAGGGTCCAAGAATGACTGTTCCCCTGGAACTTATCAAAGCGTGTATCACTGTTTGGAGAGGATCAGTTGAGCCAAAGGTACTGTGCTTTTGGCGCCGCAGAACTTGGCGGTGTCCGGAGCCAACCAAGTGCTCCACAACATTGTGGCAGGCAACTTCTTTCGGGGCAACATCGTGCTGGTTTCTTGGCAAAACTGCGAGACGGGCAATCAAACTACTCAAAGAAATGCGGGATTGCGCAAGATGATGTTCTGATTTGTATTGATGGTTTGAGGGTGCAGGCACTCTTTGCGCATCGCACATTCTTTGCGGGAAACTACTGAGTTTTGTTGATTGGATGTTGCTGATTGTTTTTTTGGTGTAGATATCACTTAGATTTTGTCATGGAGTGGGACATCCCTCAGTTGTTGCTGGTGTTTGTTTGGTGTTTCTTGGTTTGTTTGTTTGTTTTTTGTTTGGGGCGGGGGGTTTTACTCTGTGGCGGTTGACCATGGTTGGCTCCCTTCACCAAACCCAGGGTTGGCTCTTTTGAGCCCCTAATTCGAACCACGCTGTTGAAACCACCTTCGGGGGTTCCTTTTACGGGCACCTGGAGTCTCCTTCTGACCCGAATGAAAAATGGATCCATGACCCACCAATATTTTGGGTAATGACTCATGACCAACCATTTTTGATTCGGGCCAGATCCGGAGACTCCAGGTACCAGGGGCTTGCTGTTTCAGGCATTGTGCAAGCAACCTCCTCTCGGCTTTTGGCTTTTCTTTCCTTGCGCCGCGGGTTGGCTGTGACCTTTGTTTCGACCTCTTGGCTTTCAGACCTCACTCTAGGGGCGAAATTCTCGGCTTCCCTCTACATGGAGTCTCCTTCTGACCCTTAAACAACGGCCATTACTTTGGGGAGTGACCAACCATTTTTGCTTCGGGTCAGATCCGGAGACTCCAGGAAATTCTTTCTTGGGAGGCCGCTGGTTTGGAGCTGTTCCCGGAATACAAGGACCAGGGACCGGTTCGTTAGTCCAAATCCAAACCGAGCTCCCAGCCACCAATTGGGAAGCTGAGCTGTTGTGACTTTGTGTTTTTTTTGCCCCAAAGCCCCATGGGGTCTCCTTCTGACCCTGAACAGTTGGGGTCAAGGAACGCCTTTTGGTAGACCCATTTTAAAGAGTCATGGAGACTCCAGCGATAGATCCCCAGTAAAACAAACAGGGGGGAATGCACTGACTTTCTTCAACAACAAATGGGCGTAAACTGGTTCTTTATTGATGCGGGTCTGGACAGATTAATCAAGTGATAGTTTCGCTGGAAAACCAACACTGGGGAAATTCACTAACTTTCTTCAAATGGACGTAACCTGGTTCTTTATTGCGGGTCTGCACAAATTCACCAAGTCAGACAGTTGTGAATATGTTTTATTGTACCCCCAAGCCTGGGTTCTCATTCTTTCGCACCTTCCTGGTCATGCTTTGTCACCCGAACACCGGCTCGGTAGGTGGCTGTGAATCAAAACTAGGGCCCCAAAATGGAGCCCTACATGGAAAAAGCAGACCAAAACCTGCGGTCCCCTGGGTCTTGATGTTTGTGCCACCAGGTGTCGCCCTCGAACGGGCCCTTTGCCGCCAAGTTCCAAGAGCACGGGGTCTCCATTCGTATCGGCTCTCTCGAGGCTCGCACTTTGGGGAGAAAACCCACCGGTCTGCGGCGTTTGTCGTTGGAATGCTCGGACACACCAACCGGTTTTTTGTTGTTTTGGGATTTTTCCGTGTGGTTGAATCCTTCCAAGCCAAGAACATGAAACATACATCCCATGTTTTGGGCTTAGAAATTGCATTCGGTTTCTCGAAAACGGCTGGGTTTTTGTTGAGGGTGCCCTTTTGGGGTTGCCTTAAAGCATGAGACACACCTAAATTGCTGATGGCCCCTGTTTGGATGGAAAAGGGGCATGTTTGTTTTGTTGCTTTTTCGTTTCGGGGCCCGGGTCAGCATATTCTGCACCCCGTGATACATCCCACTTTGATTATACTGTTTGGGCCGGGTGCTAAATGGCAACTTTGTGTTGAACACTGCCCATGGATGTCAAAAGGTGATTTGTTTGTTTGTTTTTTTTGTGTCTTCTCCGGATCTCTCGCCCCGGGGATCCCATTTGAAGAGTTTCTTTTTTTGTCTGTGTGTGTTTTCCTTTTTTTGTAGGACACCCTGAGCACGGTGCGAGATATCCGCTTTGCCATTTGCAACACCATCATGACGGCCCATTTGGTGATTCTCTTGCAGAAGCGAGGTGTGCCGTGCGCGTGGATCCTGCATGAGTGGTGGACCAAGGAGACGGTTGTTGTGGGGAAACATTTTGCATATCGTGGGAAATTGTCAGACATTTGGTGGGAAAATGTAACCTTGTTGCAACCACTTAACTGTTGTTTCTCCCTTCCAAAGTCAACCCAGTGAATCACCCGAGCTGTGCCAACATCAAAACTGGTATTGTTGTGCGGGGAGTAAGGGACAATGTCAGCCATTTGTGGGGTGTGGCCGCCTTTGCAATTCTTTACATAGGAAATGTCGATAATAAGTTTGGATTACGACTCAGCTGACTTGGTTGGTTCTATTGAAAAGGAAGGCCCTAGAAAGGTTTGTATAGGCCTTGTCATGGTCCCAATTCAACCAGTATGATAGAGCCACTGCTAAAGGTTGAGGCCTCGTCACAATCCTGATTGTGGTACTAAAGTTCACTTTTTCCCTAGTTTGTCGTTTCAATTAGTGTTTTGGGGTTTTGAACCCCTGGCTTTTGTAAATGAGAGACAACTCAAACCACCAAACCTCCGGGATCCAAACCGCCAATTAGAGGGAGGCTGAGCTGAAAAGTGCCCCTGGGATTTTTTGGGCGCAGGAGATGATTCCCATCGAGCTTGGCAAGAGGAACGATAAGAACCTCACGGTCGAGACGGTGGACGAGGCGTTGCAGCTGTGCGCGGCCACCGTGGCAGTCTGCGAAAAACAGAAGGACGGGTGGGAAACTGAGTTTCAGGTTCATGTGGGCATGTACCCCAAAAATGGGCGGGGTCCCTTTCGTTTCCCTTTGAACCAGCCCGACAAAGAGTACCCTGCGGGTAACCCTCAAAAGAAGACAAACCCATGTTCTGCACCAAGGGCACGAGGGTAGGGTGTAGATACGACTGAAAAGCTGTCCTCACGACTTCTTTGGCAATACCTCGACAAGATTCCTTTCCTATACCTCGACAAGATTCCTTCCTTGGGCGGGGTCAGGTTTAGTCTTTCCAGACCCCCTGTTCAACATAAAGAAAGCCAACAGTGGACAGATGCTTGTTTGATTTGTCCAGACTCGCTTTTCATCATAGAAACCGCCTACCGGAATTTCCACCGGACATTGTCCAAATACCCATCAGAAACAAGTTGTTGTTCCTCTGGAATGTCCCTTCTTGCTGGCTGGTGCTCAGCAGGGAATGAGGGAATGACCCCTATAAACCATCCCCTATGGTTCCTTAAAGGGAATCCCAGGTTCATTACAATTCTCATTCCCTACCTACCCAGAGGGTCCAAGTACCTCCTGAGGATGGCTTTTGGGGGGTGAAAAGGGGTCTAAGTACCTCCTTAGAAGATCTTAGAAGCTACTTGGACCCTCTGGGCTATCACACCAGCAAGATGAAACCACCGGCTTCAGGAACTCTACGGCCCAAAGTTCGGAGAGGTGATCTTTGTGGGCACGCCGGACGTGGATCCCACGCACTATCCCTTGCTCCGAGCGGTGCTCGACAAGAACCCGTCCTCGAGCCCGAAGCAAAGCGGGTATCCCGGAGATCCTTGAGATCTGTTTGGTAGCGGATCTTTCGACTTTCCTGGAGTCCTGCATGACCCTTTAGAAATGCGGTCATGAGGGAAAAATAATGGGGTCATGGACCCATGTTTAAAGGGTCATGGAGACTCCAGGTTCACGTTTGTTGAACTCCATCCGGTTTTCCGAATTGAAGCTACGAGTAGTTGATCTGTTTGCACATGGGGCGTTACAGCAAAGGATCCCGCACCCCTCATTCCGAAGAAGAAGGATGTGGCTACTTGGCAGATGCAGTTTTGCCAGGTCGCTTTCTGGTTTTAGAATTTGTTAAAGTCGAAAAGAAATAGCACCCTCCAAGGGTGGTCCAATGGTACCTGACGGGCAATACTGTTAACCCCGGATTAATAAACCCCTGGTTGATTAATAGGGGTGTCCCCTTTTGGTGGGGATTCATCACTTTTGGAGGGAACACCACCCTAATAATGGAATGGGTTTATTACTCCTGGGTCAACATTAGTCACCATGGACAACCTTGGAGGGTGCTGGTACCTGGAGTCTCCATGACCCTTAAACTGGGTCCATGACCAACCATTGTTTTGGGTCATGGACCCACTTTTGATTCGGGTCGGAAGGAGACTCCAGGTAAGCATGTTGTGACAGAGGGGGCAATAGTCACCAAGGTGACCTTCCTGTGCATCGGCATTGTGTGCCCCAGGAAGAACCAGGCCTTCACTGTGAAATGTTTCAAGGAGTTTGCAGGCGACAGGAAGGACCTCTGTGCGGCGCGGGGGAAAACTTGGCTTGGGCTTGTTTTTCCTTTGCGCAAATCGGCTTGGATACAAGCCCGGCTCCTCAAATACAGACCTAAACCCGCACTATACGGACAGCTTGCAATTTTCCGGTGGTGGTTTGGATTCCCTGGATGGGGAGGTTGAACTCCAGTTCCATGAGGACATGCTCCAAACCGGGCTCCGAGCCACCACTTGGGTGATTGACAAACGGCAAGTCTTTCTTGGTGCAAGTGGGTCCAAAATGGCAAATGAAGATGATACCTCGTAAAAGTGGGATCCCTTGTCCTGTTGCAACTGGGTCCGGTTGCAACTTGCAACTGTGTCAAAGGGGGACCGGGTCCGCCCCCCAAGAGAAAAGAAATGAGTTCGGTGTTTTCCTTTCGGCGTCCCTTGAAACCAAGGTGAAAAGGGGAATAACAAAGGAAACACAAAGCTCTAGGGGTTGATTTTCCATTCTTTTCAGCCATCGTTCTTTTCAGGAACCAGCCATTCCCCGGGTTTTTTGGTGGTTTTCTAGAAAGAGGGATCCCTGGAAAGAATGGGGAAGTTACCCCGAGAAAAGCTACTGGCACCATGAGAGGACGTGCAGCTCCTGGTGGTCGGTGTCCGAAAGATCCGGGACTACGAGATCTCCTACGTGGAGGAGGTGGAGAAGGCCATTGGCTCGGATGATCGCATCAAGCTCCACGACGTGACACACGAGGCACGGCCCAGAGGGTCCAAGTACCTCCTGAGGATGGCTTTTGGGGGGTGAAAAGGGGTCTTAGTACCTCCTTACAAGCTACTTGGACCCTCTGGGTAGGGCTCCTTGCCCCCCATTGAAAGAATGGCCTGGGGACCCAACTTGGATTATGGAACTCCGGAATGTTGCTTATATGATCCCAACAATTGATTTCATGCTGGGAACTGAACCCCAGGGTTGACCCAGAGTGCCCGGATCTCCCTGACGAAATGTGGGTCATCTATCCAGAGTTAGGGGTCACGGGAGTCATGACCCATGGTTCTGAGGCAGCAGGTTCAATCAAGGACATGTTGCAGAATGCATCATTATATTTCAGGCTAGACCGGACATGAACGGTGTGTCTTTAACAGAGGGGACTCCCCAAAATGGATGGTTTCCTCGTGGCGAGAGCCCTCAAAAAGACACCCGGCTCGTGCCGCGGCCAAAGCTCCGAATCTGTGGGTCGTCGTCATAGTTCCTTTAACGGTACCCTAACATGTGTCAGTTACTTGTTTCTGCGGGGCGTGAACTTCGAATAGGGCCCGCCCCTGGCATTGTGGAGGAAATTTGTTTTATACCCCATGTCCTTCCTAAACCAGCAGTAGAATTTAGATGCTCACAGAGGGCTCCATTTTGTGCCTCCCCACGACAGCCTCAAACCAATCACTTGCCCTTTCAGGAAAATCAACCACTCTGGGTTTAAGTCTTCCAGAAAAGGTGAGATGGGTGTGTCTTTTGTTCAGGGATCCCCCCTAAAATCGTGGGTTTCCTGTTGTTTTCCCTTCAAATCACCCAGAAAGGGGTACCACCACAAAAAGAACAGACACATCTTCCACAATGATCAAAACCCTTCCTTGGGATTCCATTGTGAAGCCCTGTCTGGCTTGGTGTTTCAAGGGAAGCCACAAATACATACACAAGTTTTAGGGGTCCCCCCTATGTTGACTTCTCAATTCAGCACCCTTGGAGATGCTGTGTTGCCACAGGTTTTTGGGTAGATCTGTCAGGTTCTGATTATATGAGGTTCGGTCAACATGTCCAGTCGCCTATAGTCCATTTGGCAGGGACCAAAGGGGGAGGACAAGCCCTAAAAACAGGGTTTCCATTTCCTCCTTGGAGCCTCCAATAGTGGCCACAGGCAGTTGCAATTGTTGAAGAACGTGACTCCTGTAACACTCCTATGTTTTGTTGGGGAAGTTGTTTTGAGGGCCCCGGTCGTTGGTGTCATTTTGCCGTGGCTATGCAGAGGTGGACAGGTTCTACGGGATGGCTGACGTGATTGTGCTGGCCTCGCTGAATGAGGTGGGGGCGTCTCTGTTTCTTGTTGGAGGGAACTGTCTGGTTGATTTCAAAGTGAAACCAAAAGGAAACAACACTTTGGGGGCACCCTTTTTGGGGTGGTTGCAAGAAGGAAGAGCAAGGGAAAATCAGCAGTTCGTTTGCGGGCAAGTTCGCCTTAGTTAGTGGGTGGTTTGGATTGGTGATGTGGGGATTTGAACCCCATCCAATTTCTTCCGCCAGGTGACGCCGATGGTCATCGCCGAGTCGATGGCTCGCGGAAAGCCGGTGCTCACTACGGGCATTGCCGGCATCCCAGAGATGCTGACAGATGGCGAGGAGTGGCGTTGGGGGTATTACTTCCTGAGGGAGAGCGCTTCGGCGACAAAAAGCCCTTGAGCCCTGAAGAAGGCGTTGGGGCTTATTTGACCTCCCTCCCCTTGTCCCCTTGGGGCCGAGATTTGTTTGGGTGCTTAAAACAGGTGCGAAAAATGGAACCCTGGATGAAAAAGGACTAAAACCTGGAGCCACACCCAATTTTGGGTGTTTTTGGGGTTAAAGTCATTTTTGTTTATTTGACCTCTCATCGACCTACCAAGCATACTTTATCAATGTTCAAATAAATGAGGCCAAATTCAATTTAAGCAAGACCGAGCAAAAAGGCAAAGGGGGTTGTGGAAAATCGGGCCCACATCCGGTGTTTCCCACAAAAAAACTCGAAGGCCTTTTTCTTTGGAGCCCGTTTGGGATGTGTTTGTTTCACCACTCAAGCCAGGTGTTGGCCCGTTGGCCCGTCCCTTGTGCTTCCTCCATTATTTGGCCTCAATCAGAGGTGCGGCAGGCATCTTCTGGAGTGCTTTAACCCTCTTTGGCAATGTGCCAACAGGGGAATAAGGTGCTTGTATTTTTGAACATTTGTTGAATAAGGTGCTTGTACTTTTGAACATTTGTTGCAATCAGATCGACCCCTGCGAAAAGCAACAAACCCACAGACTATTGAAAAGAAAGCAGCGGCTCGGGGTTAAAACGGCTAAGCCGTGGGACCCTAGAAAAGACGAAAGGAGGTTGTTGAAACAGTACCCAATTGTTAAAGCCATAGTTTCCACCAGTTGCATCACTCAACTCTCTCAACCCTGGCCAGGAGGGATTCATTTGTGGCGAGGAGGACACCAGTGCCTGCATCGCTCAGTGGGCAGGACGCATGAAGGAGTTGGCAGATGATGCCGACCTGCGCTTGAGGATGGGCCAGGCAGGAGTCGAGCGATACTTGGTACCTTCAAGCGACCTTTGAGCGTGGTCTTTTGGAAAGTGACAGTTTCCCTACACACCTTCAAGCAGTTTGACTTTGATGTGTTTCATCTTGAGAAGCAAATGTGTTTCGCTCTTGAAACGTTCAAGTAGTTCACCTGTTAACTTTTCTACCTTTCAACAATGACAGGGGAACCCCACCAGCTTTCAAACACTTGATCACTAGGGCAGCACCCAGGATACATGAAGCAGTTTAAGCTGCAGCACATGGTGGATCAGTATCGCTTGGTCTCCATGCGCTTGGTGAAGCCTGTGGTGCTGGTTGACATGGACGGCGTTCCTAGGCAGAACGGGCCGAACCGGCCGGAGCGGGTGTGTCTCACATGGACGTGAACCCCAAAATATACCAAAGGGTCCCCTACTAGAATTCACACCCAACAATCGGGGGCCACTGGTAGTGTTTTGCTTGTTTCCATTTAAAACCCATCAAAAAGGAGGGGTCCATTATTTTGAGAAAGCTTGTTTCGACTTTTGTTGGTTTGCTTTTCGCATCGGGTTTCGGGTTACTGAAAACGCCCCCTTTGGACGGGGGACTGAGGTTCTGGTGGACTGGGACGCGGGCTTCATCAAAGCCTGGAACAACCGCACTCCAGCGGATTGGTCGCAAGGATTCCATGGACAGATCAATGTTAGCGTTGGAGGAATCGCTTGAAAAGCAGGAAGTTTTTTCTGCGTGCGCATGCTTTAAGGAGCCCTGTGTTTATGTGATCCCATTTTTGAGTAGCCATGACATCGAACTGATTTGAAGGTCCGGGTGGCAACCCCTTTGAACTGCCATATTTATAGGATTTCTTTGAGGATGTCACTTGAATTTGGTTTAAACTAGGGCACGAGCTGTCGGGACAGCTTCGAAGGGAAGTTAACGGCAAACTACGCAGAGGGGATCCCTATTTAGAGACATACTCGGTGGTTTACGCCTACGTAAAATACAATTTAAACGATACCCTACCTTCAACAGAACACACACACACACCCATTAAGATGAACCCAAATATTTACCTTCAAACCCTAGGTGTCACCAAAACTACACAGCCCCCAGGTAAATCTCCAAATTGCTATCTAGCTGTAATTCTGCCGGAAACTGCCGATACCCCCGAAGACACGCCTAAGCCTCCAAATGAACCCCCCCACCCCAAATATCGTGTCCATGGCACGCGAACCTAGGTGAGCCCAGTTTGCTGTTGGTGTCCCGAAAAACCGACCCCGAAATGCACGAAGACATACCTTAAAAAAGGCGAACCATTCCCTACACCTTTGCCTAAGCCGAAGATGGATTGAATCTCCAAGGGAGGTCTAACCTAGAGCTCCCCAGGTGAACCACAATCAAAAAACCCGGGTAGATGAAGGTGAGTAAAACATAGTCCCAGCCAGAAATGAGTGCGGCCGTTTTTTCAACTCTCTGTAAGGTTCTGGGTCCCGACCATTTTAAGACCAATCGGTTTTGACATCTGACTCAGGTGACTTGATTGTTCTACTTAAAAGGATAGCCCTATAAAGGTTTGCATGGGGCCTGTTATGGACCCAATTCAACCAGTACAACGGTAAAACCTGCTCAAGGTTCAAGTTTAGGCCTTGTTACAATCCCAATCATGGTACTAAAGTGGCCCTTGCGGGATATAACACCTTGGCTTTTAAAAGCCAGAGATGGCTTAAAGCTCCAAGCAAAAGGGGGGGTTCGACCTAGAGCTCATGAACCATAGATGAAGGTTAGGGATACTCCACATGGTTCTGGGTCCCGACCATTTTAAGCCCTAGGTTTGACAAGTATGACTCCCGGGTTCCACTTTTTCACTACAGATGGACTTAAACTCATGGGTTCTCCTTTTGGGGGGAATGAACCCCTGCGTTTCTGCGTCTGCCCTGTCAAAAAGTGGAACCCTGTACGATTCAGGAACCACCTTCTAAAGGCCTTGTTATCCCAATTTTACTATTAAAGTGGCCCTTGGTGAAAACCCCAAGCAAGATTCGGGGGGGGGGGGTCGACCTACATTTGTCCACTACAGATAGGCTTAAACCAACGCCTGGGATTCTGCGTCTACCTGGAGTCTCCATGACCCTTAAAAAATGGGTGCATGACCCCATGATTTTGGGCCATGACAAGGGTCATGGAGACTCTAGGTACATGGTTCTGGGTCCCGACCATGTTAAGCCCGAGGGGCTTTGACATCTAACTCAGGTGACTTTTTTGCTGTACTTAAAAGGACAGGCTTAAACCAACGCCTGGGATTTTCGTCTACGTCCAAAAGGTGGGAGTTCCCACCAAGGTGGTTGTGGCTCAACCCCTAGAACGCCTTTTTGGGATGTTACCATTCCACTTTTCTTGGGCGTCGGAGTTCACCGACCCAGGTGAACCGCAGCTCCTACGAGATGGAGAAGTGCGTCCCCGCGCAGAGCTACGGCGAGGCCGTGGAGCTCTTCTGCGCCGAAGGCTTCTTCCGAGGGCTGCCGGAGATGGCGGACGCCGTGGCCTCCCTGCGGCCTGGGCTGAAGTGACGGCTGAAGGGACGGCAACACCGCACCCACCCCCCAAATCAAATGGCTGTGCTCGAAACCGTTTTAGGATGGATCAACCATTTTGGTTGGTTTCCGGTGGAATCAACCATTTTTGTAGGTGAATTCACCACCCATGTTAGAACCTTTTTTTGTGGGGTTGGCATGTTCACCAGGGGCCCTTACATGGTTGTTGTTGGGAAACATGTTTGCATGTTTGCTTTTCGTGGTTTAGTGGTTGAAACCTCCACTTCACGGCTAACAATTAAATTGTTGCTCCCCTTCCAACGTCAACGAAGCATGGAGGAAACCTGAAAAACACGGGGCAGTGGTGTGTCTTTATGTTAGGAATCCCCCATTGTGGGTGGTTTTTAATGTTTGGTTTTACTTTGAAACAGTCCAAAATGGATGGACAAACCCCCCAATGGATCCCAGGCAAGCCTATAAGTTGGCCACCCTCCACGCATGTTCCCTTAAAAAAAAAGTTGGCAAGCCCTTGGCTAGCCATAGGAAATGGAATCAGAGGGATGGGAAAACTTTGGCCCAAACTCCCAGCATTGGAGTTGAGCTTTTGCTTCAAAGGGACTACGAGATCGATCTCCAAACCCTTGGCTCTCTCCCCTCTTGAGCAATAAGGTGACCACCTTTTGAATTGGGGGAAACAAAAATGTGATTGCTTGAACAAAGATGGGCACCACTTACGGGTCCGAGTACTCCCTCAGGCTGTTCTTTCAGGAGGAACACCGGGCTCAAGTACATCTTCTGAAGGTATTTAGACCTGTTGGGCCACTAAAACGCTTAAACCGTGTCTTGTCTTTCAACCAGCGAACAGCTTAAACCGGCTTTAAAAACGCTGTGAGTGTCCTTCAGGTTCCGTTCCAATCAGTAAAGAACGTGGAACACCGTCGCAATTCGGTCCAGGAAGGACATGGTCCGAAGAGGCTTCGAAGTGATGATCTGTACAGCGCCCTTTGCCAAGAGTCGGTACTGCGCACAGGAGAAGTGGGAGTGGATCAGAAACTTGGCGATGGATTCTTCAATACTTCCATTTGCAACTTGTTTGTTTTTTTCTTGGCCGGCAACTTGTGTTTAACCTTGGACAACTTTTCTCCTTGGACGACATGTTTTAGCCTTAGGCGTTGTTTGTTACCTTGGACGGCTTTTGTTTAACCTTGGACGGCTTTCTTCAACAATGGACGACCTTTGTTTAACCTTGGACGGCATGTTCAACCTTGAACTGTTTTTCTTTTTTCTGAAACTATGGGCGACGCCTTGTTAACCTTGCACGACTTGGTTTAACAATATTTGGTTTTAAACTTGGACGGTTCCTTTTAGCATTGAACGACTCGTTCTTTAGTGTTTGACAACATTGTTTTGCCTTGGACGATATGTTTAAGCCTTGGACGACTTTGTTTGACCTTGGACGACTTTGACTAAGCTTGGACGAGTTTTGTTTAACCTTGGACGGTTTTTGTTTAACCTTGCAAGACGATTTTTTTCACCTCCATTTGCTTAAGAGCATGTTCTACTCCGCCCTAAAGGGAATCGATCACTGGATTTGTTTCCAGGTGTTTTCACAAAACCAGCCGTTTTCCCTGGGTTTCTGGAGGTTTTCTGGAAAGAAGGACCCCGGACAGAATGGGGAAGGTACCACTAGACAATGGAAGAATAGGCAACCCCTGGGACAGTGGTTGGACGGACAGAATATTCCCCGAATGTTGATGTCCACCGGTCCGGGTCACTTAACATTCATGCCCACTGGTTGGC